>JAPSES010015417.1:0-37274 GCA_029822895.1 Maxillicosta whitleyi
TAGATTAGATTAGATTAGATTAGATTAGATTAGATTAGATTAGATTAGATTAGATTAGACTAGATTAGATTAGATTAGATCATATCAGATCAGACTAGACTACACTAGATTAGATCAGACTAGACTACACTAGATTAGATTAGATTAGATTAGATTAGATCAGATTAGACTACACTAGATTAGATTTGACTAGACTAGACTAGACTAGACTAGAATAGAATAGAATAGAATAGAATAGAATAGAATAGAAAAGAATAGATACGAGTATACTAAACTAAACTAGATTGGATTGGATTAGACTAGATTAAATTCAATTAGATTAGACTAAATTAGATAAGATTATTATTATTCATAATAATAATAATAATAATAATAATAATAGAGTGGTATATAGTTCCACACCAAACATCATGATGAGGTTTCATTTCTCATCTGATTTGATACTCTATTGTTCAGGTATGAATCTCAACATGACAAAAGCTGAGGACAACCTCATCTACATGCTTTAGTTTTTAAGCGACTGTGCTAATTGAGCAGAGTGTGAATGATTCTGTCAGTCAGCCATGAGACGGAGGATGACACTTCTGGTACTGACTTCCCTCACATTGTTGGTGGGGTGCTCTTAGCTCAGTCAGTCAGGCAGGAAAGACGTCAGCAGTGTTCTTCCTGTCAGGGTCGGTCACAATGAGGGGACGCAGCACAACCAGAGGAATGTCTTTGAGATGTCACATAAAAATGAGCTCCACTGTCCTTGAATGAAGAAATACTAATCTAAACATTTGTTATTTAGTAGATCCACATAAGATATTCAATTAATTATTTCAATTAATTATGTCATGAATTGGTTTTAATTCACTTGTAAAATACAACAACATTTTTAAGCCATAAAACCTCTAGTTCCAGATCATTTTACAAATCTTAAAGGGGTTACATGTAGTATTTATATGGTGTGGGGTAGACTCCAGTACCCCCGACCCTCCTGAGGAGTAAGCGGTTCATTTATATGTTGGTTTCAATGTGACTGGAAATACTGAGATTCAGTGTAAATAATAGTTTAAAAGATAAAAATCTCTTCCAAACATATTTATTTAGATTAACTTCCATTCAGATGTTCAGTTCAAAAATTATTTTACTGAGAGATAGTTAATGTCACATATATATTTGGCAGTTTTTGGGATGAAAACTGGGAATGTTAACAACCTATTAATCAGATATAATTTTTTCCAGCTCCAAACCATTGTTTTTGCGTCACTTTTAACACTTTCATTTCAGTTGTACAGTTACTCAAATTTACTTAAATGAATTTTAATTAAAACCACAATATTTGCAATAATTAAATAGCGACTGGGTAGCTCAGTGGTTAACGCCGCTGACTTTGGTGCGGAAGGTAATCGGTTAGAGAAAGGTTTTTTACGCCATACATCCCAATAGCCACAAGGGGGCGCAAGCGTTATTGTGCTGGTTGCAAGCCTGGTTGTGTCAGGAAGGGCATCTGAAGTAAAAACCTCTGCCAAATAAACATGCGAAGGTGATTAACTGTGGCAACCCCAAAAGGGAAAAAGCCAAAAGAAATCATTATCATATTTGCAATAATTAGTCCAAAGTAATAGTGTTAATTGTAGTGTATAGTACTGATATTCCTTAATCATCATATGGATAATTAATGTGTCTGTTATTTTAATATATTACAAAGTCATTAATGTGGATACTGATGAGTCAAATTAGTTATAACTAATGATCTATGCAAACTATGATACCATTAAACTACATTCAAACATTGATATGCAGTTGTGTAATTCACTCAAAATAGCAACTGAATCCAACATATCCAAATGTCTGTTCCTCAATAAATCATGCATGAAAGGGTTAAAAAAAAAAAATCCACCACTGGTTGACCTGTTGTATTGTTCCTTTATAGTGATTCATCGTCTGCAAATACACAAACCTCCACTTCCAGGTGAGTAAGTTTTGCCCACATTTTTCCACTAACTAACAGATGTGTTTTCTTTCCTTTATTTTCCAGATACAACTCCTGTTTCTACCACAGTTTATTTATCCACACACAAACCTTTCGGACACATCAGTACGGACCAAACAAATAAAAGTCCTACTGTATTTGTAGTTCATGAGCAAATACCAAACACAGTAAAAACCCACAGGACTGTGAGACAAGTCACAACCTTAAAAGTCCATGATACGATTCCTAACGATGCCTCGACACGTGAAAATGACTTCAACAAACCTCGAACCAGGAGGTCGACAGACTTTAATAATGACCACACTTCAGTCACAGACACATCGGCTTTAAACAGCAGCCATGTTGTCTCGTCAAGTCCGGCGGCGGTCACGTCTCAAGCATTCTCGGATGTTTTGGAGAACGCGTCAGCGAGTAGTGTCCCCGAGTTTGAAGCCAAAACGGATTCAGTACACGAAGTACTTTCCAGCTCCTCCTCTGACTTGCTTGGAAGTAAACCTGTTTTAACTGAAATCACAGCTGCAACTCTGGTTTCCTCAACAATTTCCTCACTGCAGAACAGCAGCGAAGAGGCAGATTTCACTGTGATCTCTGAGGTCACATCTGTGTCTTCTGAGGCCAATGGTGCTTCGACTCTTGGTTTTGACATTTCCGATACAGAATCAAACACAGACACAACAAACATGACACATCCAACTCCCAACATGAGCGTACAAACCGGACAAACTGGTGTCAACTCTGCATCTATGAAGACTCCTCATTATCTGGCTTCAACAACAGAAACAACATCTGATTTAGTGACGGACGCCGATGCATCGCCGACTCCTCAAGACCAGTCTACTTTTTCGGAAACTTCAAATCTACCGACTTTTTTCCCAAAAATCTCGGACAGTAACACAAGTCAAACCTCACCTTTGTCAACAGTCAGAATGTCGACAGGAAGGACGGCTATTGCGACAGAAAATCACACACCTGAAATTACAGACAATCCCACAATCAGCCCCACAGTCACGATAACCTCCACTACAACCCCTCCAGCTACAACTGTACCCGTTACACCCACAACCGCTGCTACTACACCTGCAGAACCTACGACAGCAGTAACCACGCAGACTATAACCACTTCTACTCTAAGCACGACTGCACTGGTGACCACCGAAATGAGGACAACCACCGCAGTTACTACCGCAGCCTGGACCATAACAACAACAACAACACCACCCACAACTACAACCACACCTCCTCTTCCATTAATGACTACTACACTTCAAACAACAACAACAACACCTGAAATAACCACCATCACCACCACTGTAAGTAACGAGCGTTTCCTTAAAATTTTACCCAAAATTTCAGAAAATGAGAAAAAAATGTGAATATATGTGCATTTCCATCCACTCCTTTAACTATCAACAATTTGTTCTTTATTATGGTTTAATATTTCCTCATACAATGCCACACCCACTGAGCTATAAGAGGAGGAGATAAATGTGGAGGATGCCTCTAAACTGAACCGCTGATGCTCAGCTCATGTAGATGTTTGGAACTCTGTCACTTGTTTTAGAATTTGCTACAGTTTGTCAAAGTCTTTGTCAAACATTTGTTCCTGCAGACCTTCATACATTCTTTTATAAATGATGATGGTTGTGTCTAGGTGATGGTGGTGTTTAGGTAAACAGAGTCAAGACAGAACCACCTTGAGTCATTTCCAGGAAAAACCCTGGTTTGGTTTAATCACAAAACAACTTGACAAAAGATAATGATGGGTGACTTTTCAGGATAATTTAACTCACTCTGGGTCGGCAGTGGATCAATTCAGTTAAAAACTTTCAAGTGAACTTCACAAACAATACACTGTAGTTTTTAATTTCTCATGAAACCCCTTTATAGAGATCTGAAATTCTTTTTGCTAAAATATTTCAAAATGTACATGTATAAAAGGTGATCAAATGCATTCAGGTAGTTGTTTTTGTCTTTGGAAGGTTTGCCTGATTAACTATCTTACTGTATCACTGTCTATCTCAGTTCGACCCATGACTTGTAGATACACTGTGGTTTTAAGGTTTCAGTAAATAACAAAAATAGCAGAACAGGAAACAAGCTTGAAAGAGCATTTATCAGACATTTGGGTATATTTTAGGTTGATATGCAAGACTGATCACACAGTTCCGACCTATAGTCTTAAAATTAAACATATGTTTAAAGGTACTTTTATTTTGAAATGAAATTCATTACTACTGTCATTTATTGATGCCAACAGAATTAAGGATTTTTGACAATAATAAAAACTGGTGAGGTGTTCAGGGCACGTCCCACCGGCAGGAGGCCCCGGGGAAGACCCAGGACACACTGGAGAGACTATGTCTCTGGGCTGGCCTGGGAACGCCTCGGGGTTCCGCCAGAGGAGCTGGACGAAGTGGCCGGGGAGAGGGAAGTCTGGAACTCCCTGCTTAGGCTGCTGCCCCACGACCCGACTCGGACTAAGCAGAAGATGATGGATGGATGGATGGATGGAATAAAAAAAATAAATCTTTAATGTCAAAGTGAAAACAGATTTATACTGACTAATGTCACAATTAAAAACACATGACATAAAATAAGTGAACACCTTTACTTACAATCACAACAAGTCCAGCTATAGATTCTGTATTAGATTGAGATTTAGGCTTTAACTTGACCACATCTGATCAAGAAATATTTTGTTACATTACATTTGTTAGTGAAGAACATTATGACATAAAACTGAAGTTCAGATGTAGCCCTCAAATACCTAAACAGTTACCACTAACCAAACTCATCAATAAGCTGAAATGTTCAATAACTTTTAACCATTAATCTGATCAATACATTTAATTTACATTTAATTCAGGTAAAATTAATGTTTTAGTCATTCGGATGTTCAGAGGCTCTTTAGTGAACATGGAAACATTGTTGTCTGTGAAATTAATTCACCAAAATAAAAATAAATAAAAACACCTACTTTGATACATAACTGGTTGTAGACAATTGTTTTAATATTTAGTTAATGATGTATGTTATGTAAAAAGTCCTTTTGATATAATATCCTTTGAATTTACTCTGAGCTTTTACAAACATCAGTAAATATGGGGGAAAATACTTGATTTTGATAAAGGAAAGAACACAATATTGCAATAAATACTGATAAAATACAAAAAAAAAGTTAAACATAGAATACTTGGAAGTCACCACAGCAATGGTTTTTTAGGGGGTAGCATTATGGGGCGCCGTTTGTGGTGCAAGTGTTTTATTTTGCACAGCTGTTCAGTTTATATTTAGTTTTATACTTATGTCTTACTCCTTCTTTTTTTTTTTAAATCATTTTTCTACTTCATTGAAATTCTTTGGATATAGGTTATTTCTGATCTTGTGGAGCAAATGTAACAAACCCAAATATGCCAGTGTTCATTTAACACCATAAAGTGTCTATATGTGTCCACACTATGCAGTGTAAAATTAACACTTTAAAAATGTATGTATGTAAAGGCGTAAGGATGTGGTTTCATCAACACCAATCAGAATTTTAAACACCAATAATAACAACACCCTGATTTAAAAAATAATTTGGACAAAAACACCACACACACAGTGTTGTTTTAAATCAATGTGGTTTTAATACAACAACAACACTCTATTTAACACTGACACTGACTATTTAACACTCCCATATTTGCTATGCAATCTCTCCCAGGAATCATAAGCTTTCTGATTGTGATGGTGAAAGTGTTAGTGTTTATAATCCTTCAGGAAAATGTTCATATTTATCTCTCTCCAAAACGCAAAACATAATTTTAACATGTTTAGGGTGTGATATTTTACTGTCTTTTGAAAGGTTTTGGAGTTAAAGTTGTGCCGTTTGATGATATTCATGCATCAAATGGTTCAAACCTTTCTATTATTAGAGCCCTTCTCTGTTGGATCTGTGTGCTTCCTGGCTGGATAACTCTTATTCACACATAACAATAGCTGATTCTGCCCTAATTGATTGCGCTCGGTTTGATGCTAAAGGTTGTCGGAGAAAGTCCAAGGCGGACAGGAAGGAAAGGAGGGTGTGGTGCCGGGCTGCACAGAGCCTGTCTGCTCCTGTTTCATAGTTTAGTGAAAGTTTAAAGATAGATGGGTCCCTCAGAGAGAAAAAGAGCATGGACTGTTTCATAAATACTGTTTAGTAGTTGTTAAAGTTCCAAAAAGTCTGAGCTCTGAGGGGAGGACGCGTGTTAAAGAGCTTCCAGATAAATGATAAAAGGCATCAGCAGACTCCTGGTTTTAATTAGATTCCACCAGATGAAGCTGATGCTGCAGGTTGAGGATGTAAATGTGGATGGAGACAGGACAGGCGCGCGCGCTCTGGAGAGTTTTGTGCGTAATGAAGTTTGGCAACAAGTATCTCACGTCCTGTGCGCCTCATGAGTGAAGATCACAGCTTCCTCTTATTTAAAGTCCTCGTTATGTCAGCTCATCTTGGAAAAGTTTCAAGTTTTTCACTAATTAGACGGACGGGTTTATACCGCAATGCTCAAATGCGCCACAAGTTCTTTGATACTTTGTTTAATTTGCAGCTTAAACAAGGTAAAATGGTGAAGTAATGTTTCACTTCCCCTCATCCTCTATATGCTGTTAACCTGTGATACCCTGTTGCAGATCCAGACTACTGAGGCCACCCGCTGCTCTGCAAACTTCACAGAAATCAGCGTCAAATCGGATTCAGTTCTTGTGCGCATAAGTTCGACCGGGCTGTTCTGCAACTTCACTGTGTTTATTGACGAGAGCGCGCGCAGTAATGGAACCGACTGTGAGCTGCGTGGGCACATTAGCAACACCTACACGTGCCAAATTACGGATCTGGAACCTGGGACTTTGTATCATTTAGCGGTGATTTCCAAGAAGGATGGAGAAAGGAGCAACGCGTCAGTGCGCACAGGTAAGAACCGAACTGAAAGTGTATTAAACTTAACATCAGATCACGAATTATTTAACCCACTTAGAGACATTTTATTTGCCCTTTGCCTCATAGCTTAATTGTCTCAGTCTTATTTTTTTGGCCATTCTGTATAAAATGAAGCGGTGTAATTAGACTAAATTTACACATTTGCCACATTTTATCCAAAAATATGACTTTACGTTGTCTTAAAAACTCAAGAATGTGCACAAGTCAAACTCACGATCATGTCTTAATATTTAACCTTTAAGGAGGTTTGCAGTGTGTTTTATTTACTGCTGAAATGTCCTATTCCCTTTCTAATATCAATATTGAAACCAGTATCAATGTGGTAGTCAAATAATCAGGTTACAGATCAAAATTGTACTTTGGTATACCTAAATGAATCTGAATCAATTAATTAATACTGAATATTGGATTGGATTGGATCGAATTGTGATTAATCGATTCAGAACCTTATGAATCAAAATCAAATTGGTTGAGGAAATTGGCCATGCTACTCAGCTCTACTTAAGGCAATGGATAATCCAATTATTATGTGTCTGCAACAAAATAACTCAAAATACTCTGGATGTAGTTGTTTTACTGTTCAGGAGGTAATCATTTCCATAGTATTATTTGTATGTTTGTCTGAATTTCATGTAATTGTGGAATTCAACTTTACTGTCCTATTGTCAATCACATTTTATGAAAGTACATTTTTAGAATGAGCATGTCTTCAATAAATGTGAATGATGGTGCACTGAGAATAGCAGACTCTGCTGGTGCTTCTCATACAGTAAATAGTAAATTTAACACTTAAAGAGTTAAAGAGTCTGTGGTGGTCTTTATCTACACAATAAAAGCTACAGTGAAGGTAGTGTTAAAATTCCAGTGTCAATTAAACTCTATTTTGAGTTGATTTTGCTCTTAATTACACTTAATTTTGTTTTAATCACTTAATACTTTCAAGTATTGATTTGTTGTTTTAAGTGTTTATCAGAAATCCCTATTTATTAATTCATTACAAGTGTAATGTGCTTCACTTCAAGTGTTTAGAAACTGTGTTGTTATATAAGTTTTCAATACTACGGTTACATACTTCCCCTCTATATGTATGTTTTTCTTATCCAACAGATTACATAAAACTATTTTCAGTAGAATTATAAATTGTTATGTTTCTCTTTAACTATCCACAACACAATTAAGCACTTTTAAAGGTAGAAAATATAAAGAACGCCTTTTGTGTGTTTCCATGAAACTGGGTTCATTTTGGAATTTGGCACTTTGCCAGCTTTTTTTTTTTTTTTTTTTAGACCCAATAATAAAAGAAATATAGACATATTTACCCCTAGGATGTACCTAATGATGACCTCAGATAAATACAAAAAAATATAGTCTTGCTGTGAGCCATCCCAAAATTAATGAATTTTCAATAAAATATTTGAACCAAAAATAGGAGCCTATGTGTCAGTGCATTTTATCTTGAAAACATGGCTTCAAATGGTCTTATATAATGCGATACATAAAGACACTGTTTTAAATTTGAGGGTTTTTTTCTGATCTAGACATGAGTTTTTTTTTTTTTGTTTTTTTTTACAAATCTTCAGTCTCATTTCAGGTTTCGTACATAACCCATTGTGTCCACCGGTGTTACATGAAGAATCTGCCCATTTAAACACACATAAATCATAAGTCATTTTGCAACAGCCGTCATTTTTGTGAAACACTCAACCTTGCATAATTTGTTTAATTCCCACCTGTACCTGTGAGAGAATAAAAAAACATATTCAAAAAAATAGTAGCACATAATATTTGTGTTTTTTTTGTTTTTTTTTACCTTGCTATGTGCACATTTTTGGATAAAAATTATATAAAAATGTATTTTATCTGAAAAATAGTGTCTCTTTTATCTCAGTGAATATTTATTTTTAATATAAAGTGCTTCCAAAGTTTCTTCATAACATTAGTCACATCTTGTTTTAGTCCCTCTGTCCTGTTTTTAGGGACCAGTTTTATGTTTGAACAGGTACAATGATTTCATACTGAGTCCAAGTTACACTTTAAATATCAAGAATAAGTTACATTTTCACAGTCTTTGTATGAGAAAAGCTAAACATATTTAATTCCAACTTATCCAAATTATGAAACAATTGTTTTAAAGTGATTCCTTATCCTTTTTGACTTAATTATTGACTTTAGTAATGTGATTTAATGAAATGATTAGCAGTCCTATCAGTTTTGCTATAGATTTATGTAAATGATATCAATAAAACATCCATATCTGATCTTTTTAAACTAAACACATGTTAAACATGACAGAGTGAACCACAACTTTCCATGATGAGGAAAAGGAAGTTCTGGTCAGATCCTTAGGACATGAACAAACAGAACAGTCATTTAATAACAACCCATCTGTTGAATTCATGATGACTTCTGTTTTTTTTTTTTTTTTAATGGGTGGACAAAACGTTCCTGCCCCATCCTGCCTCCTCCTTGTCATTAAGCACCTCTCTGTACATCCTTTTGCACATTGTCAAGGCTACAACCTCAGCACGCTGCCAAATCCAGGCTTCCCAGAAAGCCTTCCTGGCTGCAGGTCTCTCAGGTTGAAGCGCCCTAAACGGGACAAATGCTGGTTACCTGAGGCTGAAGAAAAAACAGAGCCCAGTAACAATGGCAGTCATCTAATCTGAAGTGTTTGTTTCTAGACACATCCCTCCCCACCCCCCTGAGCCACTTCCCGCCCTGCATTGTTTCTCATGACCAACGGATGCAGAGACCTTCGCACTGTTTGTTTTGGTACAAAACATAGATTAGACTGAGAAATCAACAGTACAATGTATAATTTTCTTTATTTTCACTGGTGATGCTCAGATTATTTTTTTTTACTTTTAGGAAGTGAGATTGTCCTATTTGGATTATGAATACATTATTTTTGGTGCTTTAAGTATAATATATAGACTAGCAGCACAAACAGTCATGGAAAAAAATATTAGACCAGCAAAAGTAATCAAACACAATAGTTATGCAATCAAGTACTTCCTGTGTGTATCATGTGACTAAAAAAGACAGAAAAGAAAACAGGGAATGCCTAAAAGCACTGTTTTTGGCAATAAAAAGGCTATAGATATTAATGTAAGAACTGAAGTGATTTTGGTTATCAAAAAAACAAACAAACATGGAAAATGGATAAATATCAGCTCTGAAATTAAACTACTATGAGTTATTTTTGTTGTTACCATTATATTTGTCCAAACAAATGTACCTTGTAGTTGTACTAGGCAATAAAATTAACAAGAAATTGAAGAAAACAAGGTGGTTTAATATTTTTTCCCCAGACCTTGCCTTATTCTTAATTATAGCAGGCCTATTGTCTCTGAGAGACTGTTAATATTTTCAATTTCTGCAGGAATCTAAAACTCAAAGCTAGTCTTAAAGGGGTTCATATTCATATTCTAGGGAAGTCCTGTACCAGAACACGCTTAAAACTACTGAAATAACATAAGAGTCAGTGCTACACTACAAATGCCAGTAGCTTCATTGTTCTAACAATTTACAATGTGTAACTGCATATTGCAATGCATTCTGGGTAAAAAAAAAAAAAAATTACAGTAACTGCAGGCATTTATGACATTGGGGTTATGACATTTATATAAAAAATACAGGTTGGTTGTGTCTTCACTCGGTCCTAATTAAACAATACAAATTACAATTTTTTTCCCAATAAAATTTATCTACACAATGTCATCAACAACAATTAACAATAGCAACAACAAGTAATGCTAATGCTCAAGGGGTGATAGGAAGCAAATAAATACAAACTCAAAAATAGGCAAAGATAAGCAAATAAATAAATTAAAGAAAGAAAGAAACCAATAATAGTAATAATATAGCAGTTGTAATTTAAATTCACCACATTCAGTTTTAACAGCTTTAGAATTTGTGCAAACTTTTATAGTGTCCAGGTAGGATACAAACACTGTTAGCATAAGGCTCCACAGAGGACACGAAGGCAAACACAGGGAGTGAACCCCACATCCATCTGCTAAACAAAATGTAAGTAAGACATTATTTGCCCACGAAATTAAAATGTAATTGAAATAGTAACCTCATGTAATATAATTTGACCATGTATGCCTATTTTAACTCAGCACGTAATGTAGACATGTCAAAAACAGCGTTTTAGTAAGAATAACGTTTCTTTTTTCTCTTTATTTGTGTGAGTGACTGTATTTCACATTATTTTATTCATCTTCATCGTGTTAAATATGGAATATACAGGGTGTGGGACTCAGAATAAACCGATTTTAGAAATGTTAGCTAGCAAAATACCGGTGAAGCTAAGCTAACGCTAGCTGCGTGTACATTAGCCTCATTCAGTGGCTCCAGTAATCCAGGTTTTGTTAGGACCGTCAGGAGAGCAGTCGAAACAAAAATACAATTAATGTCTGTTTCTAATAGAAAGCAACAATACATTGCTGTAATTCATACACAGCAAAGCTTGCAAAAAGTAAAATATTGTAATAAGTTTTACAGTAATTAGCAAACAATTTTACAGCACTTTATTGGTAACTTTTTTTTGGCCTGGTATTTACTGTAAATTCTACAGGAAATTTGTTACCATGTATCTATCCATAGAGTGTATCACTTACTGAATACAGTATTAAGCTAATTACTTAAATCATTATAATCTTCTCATCAAATTTTATTCATTATTCATTCATTTATTCTATTATTATTTATTCACATTATATTTGTTAACTGAATTTATTCATACCAGCTAATTTAGCTGGTATGAAAAAAATCAGTTCATATCTTAACAGAACAAATCACTGGCATCTTTGGCATACAACATCATAACATATTTTCAACACTTTAATGGTCATTTTAGGTAATATCTATAACATTAAAATGTAGAAATACTACTAGCCTACTAATTGGTGTAAAATGCAGTTTGTCATCTTTCATTGTCATCAGATATGGTCCATCTGGACGTTCAGAGACTCCGTAGTGAAAGTGGAAACATGGCCATCTTCTTCAACAGTGATTCACTAGTAAATCCCATGGAGTTAGATGAATAACAGAAGTTGTTGATGCTTGTTTTTATGTTCAATCACTGATATCCTTGCTATACGTAACTTTTTCTTTAGTTTTCTGTGTTATGAAATTATAACATTTAAATTTACATGAGTTTTCATGAACATCTACATGATAAGTAAATTAAACACAGGGTAAAATATGTGATTTACACTGAAAAATACAGAAGATAATATAATAAATGGTGATAAATCATGTAAGAAAGGTTAAATAAAGTGAAATTTTCATTTAAATTGGATCTTTCTGGGTTAAACCTGTGATGGAGATGTTCTGGAGCTGGAAAGAAAAAGTTATAAATTTGAAGCAAATTATATCAGATGCACAGATGTTTAAAATGGTAAGATTGAAGTCAAAGTTGTATCAAAACAGTTAACAGTTTATGTAAAGTATTTTTTTCCACATTTGTAATTTCTCAGATTGACAGTTTTTGGCTTCACATTGAGGAACAAGCTCTCTCTGGGGTTTTAATTTGTGGCATTAGTGTGGGACATTGTCCTTGGGGTGTCACTGATCTGCCAGCAGGATTCTTCAGGAAGCAGTGAAGGCTCCTCAGGGAGGAAACCATTATTAAGAAAGGGCCAGAGTTCAGGATTGAGCTGTAATTGTGTGTGTGTATGGGTGGCTTTTAGCCCTGTCCTGTTCCGTCCTCCTTTTTTATTTCCTGTTCACGCTTGCTCGAAACACATGCAGATCTCCCCATGAAAAACGGCACATTCTTTAAGCAGCTCAAACAATCTTATCGACCTCCTCCATCGCTGCCTCTACTGGCTTTCAGCACAAAGACAGGAAACATCAGAGGCCTTCCATGTACTGACACTGTTGTTGTGTAGCACACACAAAAAAGTTGAATTCATGTTTACACAATGTGTTTGAAGAACAGAGGAGGTCTTGAGCGTACAGGATCTGCAGGTTCCTGAAAACCTCCTCCAGGGTTCAATGTCTTCATGTCCTTAGGTGAAAATAATATACTAAGATGATGTCCAGAAGAATCAGATCAGAACCAGTGAACCTGAAAAAGATGTACACATGTTGGTTACTATAAAAGAAATTCTCATATACGTTCGGTCATAAATACTAAAAATTTTAGATTTTTGTTTTTCATCAGTTTTGATTTTCAATCAGTATTTGTTTTGCTAAAAACTATATTTGAATTTTATTGTAATATTTAGAAAAGTGCTTAATGAAACACGAGTTAAATCTGCTTGATGAGGTGAACACACAATACTAGTTTTGTGACTCACCTGATATTTTATATTATAGTTCTTTTTTTTTAGACAGATTCAAGCCTAAATAAAGTGTACATTTTCTATGTAGTTTGTGTCGAGAGGAGCTGAAAAAAAAAAAAAACAGTTTGGAGTTGAACAAATAAGGTCAGAACTTTCACAGTTTAGTCTGAAGTGTGGATTAACAAACAACAACTTAGCAAAGATAATAACATCATATAATAACTTAACACCTTAAAAAACATCATAATCGAACTCACCCATATAAAAGAAAGACTAATTTCAGCATCAAACTCCATTTTTTTCATTTAGTGCTGTCCAGTGGAGAAAATAACAATAATGTTTATAAGTTTGATCACTTTGTCACTTTTTTTTTTACTCTGAAGGTTGTTTCATAATGGTTCTCATCCCATATTTTCACTTTCTGGTGCTTTGGTCAAAGGGAACATTTTTCCTCACCAACATGATAGACTGACAGAGTGACTCACTTTTCCTCTTATATGTATGTAAGTAAAACACCAATGGATCAGGTGGATAAGATCTCCTATTAACCCTTACATTTCCATGTGCAAAAGACTTTTATTTTTCAGTGTTATAGTGACAAAAAATGAACTTAAGTAATCTTTTTTCTCTTTAGAAACAAATGAAAATTGTTTGAAATATATTTCTTTAATCCACCAAAACCCCTCGTTTTTGTTTTTGTTGATGACTACAATGAAATGTCAAATCTGTATATTTTCAAGGTTTTCATGTTTTTGATGATTCTTCTTGTCACTATTAATCAGACATGAAACATTGAACACCTACTTATCAGTGTAGAGTTTGGGTAAACTCTGAACTTCACTGGTTTCCTGTTTTAGATCCAATCAGCCCAGCTCGGTTGGACGTGGAGCTGGACCAGGCCCCGGTCCAGTACAAGAGTCAGTCTGTGGTCCAGAGCGTATCCCCAGGTCTACGGGTCTTTTGGCCTCGCTCTCCTGGTCATGTGGACTGGTATGATCTCTCTCTGGAGGATCCCGCCTCCAAATCCACAGTCAGTACTCGGATCATGGGCACCGCTGCCCCTCAGTCGGGCTTCAGTAGCCTCGTTCCTGGGACTGTTTACAATCTCCGACTGGTGGCCATAGCGGGGAACAAGGAGGCTCCTGCAGTTCAGACCACGACAGCAACAGGTGAGCAGCCGCTTTATTCAACTTAACTCCTTTACTATATGGACAAAAGTATTGGTATATGGTGAATTCAGGGGTTTCTTTTCTGTCAGGGATAGATAAGACTTTTTTTTTTTTTTTTAAATCTCACCATGGGGAAATTTCACAGTTAACAGCAGCAACATACATCAAGCAATCACAGAGAAAAAAGACAGGTAGAAAAACCACGAGTGAGAATGAAAAATATAGGCAATTTTAAAATTGATATTTATATAAATAAAGAATTTGAATATAAAATGAAATATATATGTTATTTCCATATTTACATCATTGTCACCATGGCTACACATATACATGGTGTGATATGGGGGGGGGGTTATCACTGGGAACTGTTATAAATTCAAGAATGGTAAATGTCATAATGTAGATATTGTACAAAATAGTAAATGGACTGCACTTATAGAGCAAATTTTACACGCCTTCATGGTGCCCGAAGTACTTTACAAAGCCTCACATTCACCCATTGGTGCACACACTCATACAACAGTAGGCAGCTGCTGCCATGCAAGGTGCTGCCCAAGGACACTTTGACATGTGAACAGCCAGATCCAGGATTCGAACTGCCAACCCTTTGAACAGGACATCTCGTGAGCTGTAGAAATGATGTGCTCCAATATTTTTTGCATATAGTTTATAAACATCACCATTTCCTTAAAGTTTAATGGGATATTTTTCTTCCTAAGTGAGATGTGAAGAAAATAGATGATTAGTTGTGGTAGAAAATTATTATTTACAGTCAGAGCACAAAAAATAATGTAGAGATTTAGAAGTAGACCATTTAAAATCACAGTCATGGATAAGAGGAGAAAAAAAATATAACAATATAAAACTATATTATGACATTTATATCAAGAAACAAGTATGAAAAAACACCTGATTTAAACTTGTCCCAATACTTTTGTCCATATAGTTTGTGTCATGTTAGGTTACATATACATTTAGAATGCACAGCTTAGTTCCCCATGTGGACAAAAGGGAAAATTCTCTTGTATTTTCAAAGGTTTTAAATAAATTTAACATGTTATTTGAATGGACTTAAAATACAAGATGGAAACCGCAACAACAGCAGCCATTCTATTATATTCTCAATTCCTTTATTCTTTAATAATATTAATAATTGAAAACATCCTTCCTTCAAATGTTATTGTAATCATATTTAAATTTTTATCATATTTAACTTATAAATACAGTATATTGTCTAAGAAGTAACTTGTTGATTTACATGTCAGATGTTTTTTTTTTTTTTTTTTTTTTTTAGTTTAGATGACACTAATTAGAATAGATTCAGATCATATTCAACTTTATTGTCATTATACATGTGGATGTAATGTATACAAGCGGAGGTGCTATGAAGAAAAACCTAAAGTCTATTAAGTAAAATAATCAAAGTAAGTAAGCAGCTCATATTTACAAATCTTTAAATATAGCCCTTTAAATGTATTTTAAACTGCGACTCAGTGTTTTAACATTTCTATACCTTTTTTTATTTACTGCTATTCTGTATTTTGTAAAAAATTTTAGGGATTGTTTTCAACCCTAAACCTCTAACTGTATTCAAAATGTGTTTCCATTCCACAGTCCCCTCCCCCGTCAGCGGCCTGCAGGTGGCGTCCTCCTCCTCAAACAGCCTCACTGTGTCCTGGAAGGCTGGTCCAGGCAGGGTAGAACGATTCTGGGTTCTGCTTATGAACCAAAATGGGGATCTGATGAGGAATATTTCTCTAGAGAACACTGTGACCTCCACGGTGCTTGACAACCTGCATCCAGGGACTCTATACAATATTACCGTGGTAACAGAAGCTGCTGGACTGAAGAACTCTGTGTCCAAACAAGCTGTGACAGGTAGGCAACATCCCATATCTGCAACTTGTTTTGTGTTTCTATATTAAAGGGTTATTTTTGTTTGTTTGTTTTAAGCATACATTTTATACAGTTTTATAAATCAGCATCTACAGTATTACATATGCACTCCACTGCATGTCTGATAGCTTTAGTTACATCTAGTTTCCTTCCTGTCCAGTGAAAACAATGTTTGCCCAAAGATGTTGCTTTTCCAATACATTTAGGGTTCATGGTGTAACCCATCATCACCCGTAGATCTGGCTCTGGCATTCCCATGACCTTCACAAGGATGGATAGGATAGGAGAGTTATGTCTATGTTTGTTTAGGATGGATCCCTACACCTGTAGCCACAAGGGGGCAGTGTCTCATTGTGCCGGTCCCAAACCTGGATAAATACAGAAGGTTGTATTAGGAAGGGCATCTGATGTAAAAACCTGTGCCAAATCAACATGCGAATGTGACTCACTGTGGTGACCCCTGAAGGGAAAAGCCGAAAGAAACTTCTCCAAAAAGATGCTGTTTCTTCTGAGTGGACAGGCAACTGTTTATTTTATTTAATTTTAACATTTATTTAACCATCTCTTTCAAAATGTTATTGTACATTTATACACAACAAAAACAGACAGAGAAGTGCACAGAGCAGTCACAGACAGACCGGTGCAAAAAATGTAGAATAAGTAATTTAAATATACATTAATAGCAAAGCAAAGACAATTCACTATCTCAGTGTGGAGGAGATCAACCAAATTCAAGAATGTTATACGTCACGTGTTCACAGTAGGAACATTGAAATGCAAAACCCTGTCCACAAGACAATAAAATAAAACTGGGCAAACCTACAGAGTCAAGTCATTTGCATGCATTTTTCTCCAAGAATTTCACATCTTTAAAAAAACAACAAAAAACAAAACCTGTCCACTAGAAAGGACATTCCGCAAAGAAAAACTGTATCTGAAAAAACTTGCATCATGCTCTTTCCAATGGAGGCAATTATTTAACGTGGAAAAAAAGTAAAATCAAACTGCATCTAAAAAGGATGTAAATATGAATGTTAACGTATTAAAGTAACAGAAAAATACTGTTGTAGAAGCCATCAATGTATTCTATAGAGGGGAGAGAGCAGAGTGGAAGGTAAAATGTACAATTGTTATATTTATACGACTGTATTTGTACATATGTGTATGTGTGTGTGTGTGTGTATATGTGTGCATGTGTGTGTGTTGGTGTAATACATATTTACATTGTGATGCAGTCTAGTATTAATCTTGGTTATAACCTGAGTTCACAGTCCTGACAGCAAGAGGAAAAAAGCTCTTCCTGACTTTCTCTGTTTTGGCCTTGATGAGGTGCGGGTGTCGGCCAGAGCATAGGCGCTCAAACAGTTGCCAACTCAATCAGACAATAAACTAAAACATCATCGAAGGCTCAAGCTCAAGCCTGTAAGATTTAATTTGTGGTCATTTTATAGTTGATTTTGAGCAGAAGGTGCAGCAGATTAAAGTGCCTTTTTTTCAGTTCAGTGTAGACAGAAGGGATAAATACTGAGACCAAAAAACTAAAACGGCTTGTACTTTTTGTTTGCTTTTGTTACAAATTTATGAAAAAATAAAATCTGAAAGTTTTTTTGTTTTTTGTTTTTTTGTTAGATTTGTTGTTAGCAGATTTTTTGTGCTCTCGGTGACCAGAACAATCAATCAGTTTAACATCTTGTCAAAACAGCAGACAGGAAAGACACAGTAAAATATTATCTTGTAAAAACAGTGGAAAAAAAGGATTTTTCAGAATATATTCAACAGTTGCCAGTCTTTTTCATTTGGTTTTAAAAAGTCAAATGTGTCATAATGGTCAATCTTTAAATTATAATTTAAGCACAAAAGAAAATAACACTTTCCAAAAAGACTGTACTTTTCTGTAACATTTGTGTTTTGAGTGTGTGTGTGTGTGTGTGTTTTTGTGTTGTGTTTCAAATTTTTGAGGTATGGTTTTCAGTAATAATATATTTCACAGATCACATTTCATATCCAATGACAGATGGGATGTTGTACATGTAGGTTGTACAGAGTTGCTTGTTTCTGAGCTGTTGCTTCTCTTTGTTTGACTTTCCTACGCCGCCCCGTCCTGCATCCTCCCTCGCTGCAGCAGCACCGTCAGACATTTTCCCGTCGTTTCCAGGATATTTCAGGCTTTTGTCCTTCCCACCCTTCCTCTGACTGCAGCTGGTCACCTCGTCTAAAACCTTTCCCACCCAAGAGCATTATCAGTTTAATAAATCTTTCCAAACCTGAGAGATAGAACTGAGGGCTGAACTTTTATACGGATGACAGAACAGTTGTCATGTCTGGAAAGAAGTGTTTTGGATGAGCAGTGGAGGAAATATTGATGGTTTTACTGAAGTGAAACCACTGGAAAAGTAGTCAACTACAAGTAAAAGCTTTGTTCTGAAGTATGCAATTAAGTAATGTATTTGTAGTAATTAAGTATAGTATTTTTTGCTTGATAACACCCTTTTTTTTTAATATAATAAATAAATAAATATTAATTCAAAAGTCACAGGCTACTTCTCATTTCAGAAACTAACCTTAAAAGTGTTGTTTTAAACTGTTCATCAAACTGTCAAGAGTGTGATGATAGGTGTCTTTTTATATTTCCAATAGTTTGATATGTGGATATTGTCACGACTGATCACAGAAACCAAGTGCAGATGAAGAACAAAAGCGGCAGCTTATACAATTAAACAGTTTATTGAAAATTAACAAGCGTTATGCTCTCGGGGAAATCCAAAACTTGTAGATCAATGGTGTGGTCTAAGGTCCGGTTCCGGGGAATCAATCAAAGTCTGATAGGGAATAAGGCAAGCTGTGGTCGGGGGACAAAAAACGTCAATATCCAAAAAATCGACAAACATGACAGATATAAGTTATAGCTAAAAGGACTGAGTAACTTTCATTTGTTTTGTGTATCTTTAAATTGAAAGAAATAGACATTTACATGCACTGTCATGGGAATAGCATAAGTTTTGTTTTTATTTTTATGTTTCTGAAATACACTGATGTATTACAGTATTTGTATCAGTATCAGTATTAGTATGTAATTTACAGACAATATAGACAAGAACAGAAACAAGATAAGTTTTTTGTGACCAGTTTTTTTCAATACTCTCACAGTGAGCAAAGACAGTGTGCAGATTTTCGACACCAGAAGCTGTTTCACTGGTTTTTAGGTTTAGTCTTGAGTCTAAAAACAGTAGCTGTGGTATGTTTTTAAATCCCTTTAGTGTATATTTGATGAATCACATCGTAGTCATATACTGTAAGACACCACAATATTGTATAGTAGATAAAGCATATAATCACTCCAAAAATAACAATGACAGTAATGAGTAAAAATAGAGACAAATAAGGCATAACAGATCACTGATTCTATATTCTTCTTGATTATTCTCCTCCCTTAGTCCCAGTAGCAGTGTCTGACCTGAGGCTGGACAACAACGGCAGCTCCGACACTTTACTGGCATCATGGACGTCACCTAAAGGGGGTGTGGATGCTTATGTGGTGACTTTGTCAGCCCTGGGGTCCTTCCCGCAGGAGCGCCACCTGGCCTCCAACCACACCAGACTCACCTTCCAGGGACTGATCCCAGGACGGAGTTACCAGTTAAGCATCAGAACCACAGCAGGAGGAAGGAGCTCCACAGCCAGGATCAGCGGGAGGACGGGTACATGCAGCTTTAGACACTTTAACAGATGAAATGGCGTAAATATCACTATGATGGAAGAACAGCTGTGCATGCAAATTTACTGGATAATGTTTAACCCTTCAACCAAAAATGCTCATACATAAGTATTCGTTTTGGCTTTTTACACTTAAAACTTGCTCAAAACTACCAAACATTCAATCATTTTCATCACTTTAATCCTTTAAATTCCAGTTTAATTATTCAAACCATGAATTATGATGGATTAGTAGTGAAAATAAAAAAAGAAATAAACAATATTGATGTATGATTATTACCAAATTAAAAAAGAAATATCAAAGGGGGGTAGAAAGGTTGATATAAATTGTCAAATTGCTGTTAGTTTACAAAAATGCATGAGTGAAATAGCCTCTCTTTTTATTTTTCAGTCCCTGAGCCTGTGTCCAGCCTGTCCATGTCAGAGGTCAAAGGTGGCAGAGGGTTAACGCTCACCTGGTCGCCTCCTAGAGGTGACTGGGAGAAGTACAGCGTTCAACTGTGGAACGGTTCAGCTGTGGTGGTGAATGAGACCATCAGTAAAATAGTTAGACAGCATTTCATTCCCGTGTCCACATTCGGTCTCATCCCCGGCCGACTGTACAGGGCAGAGGTGACTGTGCACAGCGGCATTCTGGGTAACAAAGCACAGTGCCAAGGACGACTGGGTTAGTCTTTTATTAAGTTTTTTTTTTTCTGTCTACATTTTTTTGTGTTTGATATCAACGAATATTCAGATTTGTGACATGAAAAATAGAATAAAAATACATTCTTTACCCACGTATACAAATATTTAACTCTGAAAATACTCAAATAAAGTATTAATACTTGCTGTTTCTGTGCACTGCAAATATAAATGACTAAAAATAAGAAATGTACATAGATAGAATTCTTAAAACTAGTATATAAGCATAACTGCTTTAAAACTTTGAAACTAGAAAGAAAGTTGAAACATAGAATTTTTTTGTGTATTACACATAAACATGCACTTTTATGTAAGAGATGTTTACTTAAAATTATTGTTCAGTTTTACTCCTAAATTAACATTTTCAGTATTAAAAAATTGCTTACAACAGGACATATTTTCATATATTCTGATGTTGAGAATTCATATCTCGCCTCTGAGAAGAAATAATCAGAATAAGGCAGCATATCGTCATAAAGCATACTAAAAATAAATGACCTTGGTAACTCAGGGATAAAACAAGAAGCTTATATTTATATTTTTACTATTGAAATAGTGATAAAACTCAGTCTTTTCCAATAGTACGTCATTTGAAGCTTACCTGTTCTGTCTATATGTAGAAGTTAAACATATAGTTATTTGTGATACTGAACAAAAGTAATGAGTCATCAGAAAATATATACTCTCGTAAAGTAAGTATAGTATGTAAGTATAAGTAAAACCTTCATTATATGCTTTATAAATACTCCATTTGTCATTTCTGACAACAAAAGATTAAAAAACTGAACTCTTGAATATAGTTTGTATATTTACAGTCACATAAACTAACTGGACTAAATAGAATAACCCACTGCTGCAGTTATCACATTAGATCATGAATACCTGATCCTCAGCTTTGGTTTTCTGCCCACCAGCCCCTCGACCTGTTAAGCAGCTGCTCATCCGTCACAGTGATGAAACCGTGATGAGTGTGGTGTGGAATCGACCCGTTGGTGAGTGGGAGGGCTTCACCGTGGTCCTCAGACAGGGGGACAGTGTCGTTGCTCAGAGAAAACTCCCATGGGAGGCCAAAGAGTGCGCCTTCAACACTCTCACCCCAGGACGCCTATACACCATCACCGTGACAACCAACAGCGGCAACTTGTCCAACTCCGTCTCAGTGACAGGATGGACCAGTAAGTCTCTGATTTATCATTTTCATATTACTGTCACAAAGCATACGACCAAAAACCTAAATAGCACAGCTTCTGTACTAGAAAGACATTAATTCACCAGTAAAACCCATGGAGTTGGATCAATGACAGTGGATGGACACACTTCTTTTTTATTTATTTTGCTTAAAAAATGTCTTGTGAAATGTTTCTCTGTTTTTGATATAATAATCCTCAACTTTATTCTGAGCATTTATGAACGTTTACATGTTTAGTAAATTACGTGTCAGAAAATACCTGATACTCACTAAAAAAAAAACAACACAAAATACGGACGGTAATACCATAATAAATGGTGATAAACCACTTGAAGATGGTTAAATATAGAGAAAAAATTATTTGGGAACTGACACAAATGTCACACTGGGTCCTTATGGGTTAAGAGTTGGAGTCATTACTGCAAATAATGTAGCTATAATTAAAAACTGTCCACTACAGTGATGTCATGCATGAAAGGGTTTAAGTTGAGTGACACAAATGAAGGAGCTGAGTGTGGATCTTTATGAATGAGGAATAATAGAAAATCCAGTTTATTCAGCGTTTGTGTAAATGCGGTCTGTTGAGGCATTTCATTTAAATCATGTATTAATACTCAGATTTAATAAAGTGTTTTTAACTCAGCAGTAGTGGAAGAAATATTTAGACTCTTTAAGAACTGAGACCATTGTGTGACGATATCTGTATCCCCTTCAGCTCCAGCCCAGGTCACTAAGCTGCAGGTTTCTAACGGCGGCGGCACTGACAGCCTTCAGACCCAGTGGGAACGAGCCACTGGTGACGTGGACTCCTATCAGGTCCTGCTGGTCCACGACAGCAGCGTCATCAAAAATGAGAGTGTAGCGGCAGACACCAACAGTCTCAGCTTCCACGCTCTGAGGCCCGGAGCTCTTTACCGGGTGGTTTTAACCACCGTCAGAGCTGGACACACATCCAGACAGACGGTCGCAGAAGGACGCACGGGTAGGAAACACAAATATTTAAATGTTCTGTCAGAGACATTTATGCTGGACATAAATACATCAACACAGGGGTGTCATTTTAGTTCAGGTGTCACATTCAGTCCAATATAATCTCAAATGGACCAATAAAATAACAACAATGAACAGTGTTGTCATAGAAGGTATTGCATGACTGATAGGAAGGTGGTGTGTGTGTGTGTGTGTGTGGGGGGGGGTTAATATTAATGTATAAATACTTCATGATTTGCGGGGGGTGGGCATACATTGCAATTATTATTTCTTCCGTCACTCCAAAATTGTTCACAAGAGAGTGAAAAATGCGTTCTCTGCGTCTCCTTTTTGTGACAATAACCACTTACATGTGAGTACAATTACACATCCAAATCCTTTGAGACGTGTTAAATATAGACACAGATTCCATCAGCAAAATTGTTTTCAGGTTTGATAAATCACTTTGCGTGTGCTAAACTAATATATTTACATATTCTCCTCCCAGCACATGCACAATTGCATGTAAACACCCTATATTGCATATCGATTGCAGCAAACATACTAACTGGATGCAGGCGCATTATTTAGCACCTGTGAAAGACACAACTCTTAGTACACACTGTTAATAAATCAGTTTGTACATTTTTTGTATGTGCATTGAATTTGCACACATTTTAATACATGCAAACCTTTTGTAGATCCAACCCACAGTTGTTAAATTTAGCTGCAGACTTGGCAGTTGCACAGTTGTTAAATCCAGCTTGTTTATTTATGTAATGTCTGTAGAATGTTACGCACAGTTACATAACAGCATATAATTCCAGCAATAATGTGATATCATTGCATTGTGTTTTCTGAGACAATAGAGGTCCTGTTGCCTCTCACTAATTCAGGTCACCAGTGACTTGAGGGCTCCTAAACAACTCTGTGGATGGCAAACTAACAGGAGGATATTATTGAAAACTGTCCCTTATCTGATGCAACAGGAATTTGCCTGGAATTTGCAGGAAGTGTCGACTACACAACAAGTAAAGAAAAAACAGAAACTCAAGGTCTGTCTATCAAAGACTTCCCGTTAGAAGGGAAGAGGTTGAGGTTCCACCATATTATTGTTGAATTCCAGCATGAAGACTTTACTGCTACTGGAAAATATTTGGATAAATGTTCTCCAAGACACCAAGGACTTAAAACATCAAACAAAACAGGCATAATGTAGTTCATGATGGATAACCCTTTAAATTAGTAACTGTTTATTAAGATGCTGAGGCTATAACTCGTCTTTTTCAATAGGTATAGGAAATACAAATTTTTTTGTCTACTAAAATATACAAGTATAACAATGGAATAAAAACCAAAGGAAATATGTAAATGATCTTACTATAGGCATATACTCTATATGCATATTAGGGGATCCATAGAATAACATAACAAATTACAGACATTCTGAAATATTTAATACTACAAGACAAATATATGATATATCATAATATAATGAAGAAAAAAATACTGATTTGGTCTTTTATTTTTTTATGTTTTCTCTCTGAAGCCAATAAAATTATCTCCGAAAGCTGAAACTGTCTTCCTTTCTTTTCATAGTCGTTACATTTTTAAAACATTTAGATGTTTGTGTGATGTGGTTTTTTTTCTTTATCCTCAATGTTTTTTTCCTCATATGTGTATATTTTTGTGTTTCTAACGTTGCCTTTTTGTCCTTCTTTCGCTTCCATCAGTCCCGGCTGCGGTCGGTGAGGTTACGGTCAGTAACAACGGTCGTATGGACTTCCTCAGCGTCTCGTGGCGTCCGGCACCCGGTGATGTCGAAAGCTACCTGGTTGTTTTGAGAGACAGAGAGAAGAGGGTTCACACTCTGGCCGTTTCCAAATTCAGCCCAGAGTGTGTTTTTAACTCCCTGGTGTCTGGACGTCTCTATAACATCTCCATCACATCCCGCAGTGGCATTTATGAAAACCACACTATTGTCCAGGAACGAACACGTGAGTCCATTTTTGAAGAAAAATATAAAATCTGGAAGTAACCTGAGTAAAAAAACATATATTAAAAAAAAAAAAAAACGAGAAAAACATGGATTGGACTTATCTATTTGCTGTCTTTTCTCAGAACCGTCTAAGGTCCAGATTCTCACAGCGACCCACGCTGCCCGAGACAACTACCTGAAGGTGTACTGGAGCCACGCAGCCGGAGACTTTGACTTCTACCAGGTGTTCATCAAACACAACAACATGTTCCTCCAGAACAAGACAGTGCCAAAATCACAGAACGAGTGTGTGTTCAATGAGCTGGTTCCTGGTCGGCTCTACACGGTGCTGGTGAGCACTTGGAGCGGAAACTATGAAACCAGCACCTCCACCGACGGCATGACATGTAAGTTACAACAATCTGAACTCACTAAACTCTGACAAGTGTTCCATTCTGCAATTCTACAAAGCCCTATGCTCAAGGTTCAGGATCAAGGTTAAAACTAGATGATTCAGCAAAATATTGAAACACATCCAGAGACAAAAAAATAATAATTTGCATTTGTTTGTGTCTGACCAAGGAAGCCACACATTTGAAATTGTGGAAAAGTGTAGTGGAAAAGTTTAGAAAACTTTTTTCCATCCATTTCCTCTGGTATTTTTTTTTATTGTAGTTAAGTTACAGTGTCAGTTTCTCCACACTGCATTTCATTGACATTGGCTGTCCATTCAGCCTGTGGTGGCTTTTTAGGCCAGGAGTAGTTGGTAGAGATAGTTATCCTTATTTGGGAGATTGTCTGGCATTTTCCCCATGAATAATAAAACAAAGGAACAATCAATTCTAATTCTTATTTTAAAGATACTTCTTGTTTCATTAGCAATATTTTGCCAGAATGACTCAAACAAAAGAAAAGCCCAACATACAGTATATGGAAATGGCCAGCCATAGAGTTATCACATTTAACTTCTTATTTAAGTGATGCCATTAATAAAAAGTAAAGTTGTAAGCGATGAAAAAGTTTAAAAAATTATAACAAGAAAATCTATGCTAATTTGTCCAAATTCTTTCCTCTTAAAGCCAAAATTAAACAAACATGACAGCACACATAAAAGGATGAGCTGATAAAACCACATGGGCTCTGTGTGGTAACACTATGATAAAGAGTTACATCCACAACAGCCAGTTCACCTTTACTGAGTCAAAATGAAGTCTTATATTAACTGTGTCCAGAGTCTTCATCACTGTTTCTGACTCTAACGGATCTGTGATGGAGCATCTGTCAGTGCTAACGTGGATTGTGGTCAGACTGATCAGTATCCAGGTGCAGCTTTCTGAATGTTCTGGAACAAACATAAAAATGTAACACTGTCTGTATTAAAATCCTGCCTGAAAACACATTTTATTCCTTCACTTTAAATTCACTATGAGATCTGCTTTTCTGTATCATTTGTCATTGTATTTTAATTTTTAACCATTGGCTCATTCTCATTGATTTTACATACTCCCTGTGAATAAATTTGTGCTCCAGTACCGGCGGCGGTCCAGTCCCTGACTCTGTCCGGACAGGGTACTGAGGACCTGCGGGTGTCATGGACGGCAGCTCCGGGTGACGTGGACCACTACGAGGTGCAGCTGCTCTTCAACGACATGAAGGTGTTCCCGCCAATCACTCTGGGCAGTGGAGTGGGGGACTACGTTCTGTCCTCCCTCACCCCTGGGCGGCTTTACAAGATTTTGGTTTCCACCTTCAGCGGCCCCAACCAGCAGGCTCAATTCATCGAGGGCCGCACAGGTCAGAAACACTACAATGAGGATGATAGTGAAGTAGGAGAAGCTAATGTGGATGTTTAAAGTTAATGTGCATTTGTTTTTATTTAGATCTTTAGGCCTTGGATGGAAAGGTTTACTCCATTTTTTAAATTCATTTGACCAGATAAAATTAGAACCTTTTACATCAGGATCTTAAAATAGCAGCAACATAAACCACCTATAAAAAAGAACTGTTCAGTATTGGACATGCAATTACACAACTGTAAAATATAAAAGATACTATGACTTAAGCTGCCAAGAATAATAAGGAATGAAGAGAATATACATCTGTCAGGGTATACAAAATCCATAGATATATAAAAGTTATACTATAAAAGTATGTATGGGTAGCTGTGGCTCAGCTGGTAGAGCGGATTGTCCAAAAGGTTGGCTGGTCAAATTTTGGCTCCTACTGTTCACATGTCGAAGTGTCCTTGAGCAAGACACTGAACCCTAAATCCCAGTAGGGTCTGGTATGATAGTGCCTTGCATGGTACTTGCATGGCCTACTGGTGTCTGAGTGTGTGTGAATGGGTGAATGTGAGACTACATAAAGCGCTTTGAGTACCAAGATGTAGAAAGTTATATAAGTGCAGTCCATTTACCATTACAAAGCACAGTATACTTATACTTATCCACAGTAAACACTTTAGAAAAGTTTAAAGCAAAATGTGTAAGCAGCTACTATCTTAGCTAACTGTATAGCTTTATATAATTAGGTCTATGTATTTCTTATAACCTTCAAACTGTCTGAACTTGTTTAGTTCTTATGATAGACATGCGTTTTTCTGATAAATATGTGTTGTCAGTTCAACTTTGCAAATTTTATAAAATGGCACATAGGCCTACATGGTAAACACATGATAAATTTGTAACCTTTTCTCCCAAACCTCAGTGTTTCTTACTGTTTTCTATCTAGAGCAGTGAACTAGAACTGGTGGCTCCCATTTCTATAGCAAAGATTAACTGTTCACATAATGAAAATCTTCTTAAATACAAAATTCAATTGAAAAAAGGACCTGATAGGATTAAAAATATAAATCTGCCTTTCCTGTTTAGTCCCCAGTAAAGTGAAAAACATCCATGTGAGTAACAACGGTGATAGCAGCAGTCTGAAGGTGAGCTGGACGCCGGGTCAAGGCGACGTGGACAGCTACTCTGTGTTTCTGTTCAGACTGAACCGCCAGCTGGATGTCCGACCCATCCCCAAGCACCAGAACCAGGTGGGCTTCGCCTCTCTGCAGCCTGGACAGCTGTACAGCATCACGGTGCAGTCGATCAGCGGAGATCTGATGAACAACAACACAGCCAGCGGACGCACAGGTCAGAGCCACATGTACCCTAGGTTTATATGACCGAGATGAGAATTCACTGTTATCATACTGTAGAATTATATTATCTATCAACATTTAGTTTGTTGTTTCGGGTTGGCATTAGGCACTGTTATATAATAATTGGTTGTGTTGGATGGAGCTAATTACACTATCTAATAAGCCATTTTAGATCCATTAAGATAAAATATATAAAACCCTATAGATTTTGTCACAAGATGGCTATTCAACAGGATCCTATTTAATATTATTTGTTACTTTAATGTCCATTACAATGATAAAGTGTTAGGTACATTTATGAAATTAAAACTACATTAAAGAAAACAGTTGACATTAATATTTCTGTTACAGATATTCAAAGCACTGGATCATTGTTAAATTCAATTCCAAAATACAAAAGTGATTTTTTCAAAGCTCCACTGGTGTAGTTTTACATAGAAATAGACTGAACAACTAACAATTGGACATTTTGATAAAAAAAAAAAAAAAAAGGCATCAGGCCCTGAGGTAGCATATGATGCACAAATTGTTCAAGCTAGTATCAGAGATTTTCACAGCCAGACAATGTAAGACCTACAACACTGATTGCAAAGGGTTCAAATGTAAAAAAAACAAAAAACTAAACAAACAAAAAAAAAAAAACAATATGCATTTCCATGTGCCCCTTATGTACCTCTTACCCAAGAGGTCAAGGTTCTGTCAGCTGTGAATGTCAAATTTTTGTAGTGACACTTAGTAGCTATCACAGGTAGTGCACGGATTTCTTTTTTTTTTTCTTTTTTTTTTTTTTACTGTTTTGTGTTTTTTGCCTCCAGTCATGGAAGCCTGACTGTCACCTCCATGTTTTTCTTCTCTCCCTCCTCAGTGCCCTCAAAAGTGATGGGTCTGCAGGTCAGTAACCTCCACACAACCTGCAGCCTGCAGGTGAGCTGGGAGGAGGCACTGGGTATTGCAGATGGTTACAGTCTGCAGGTGTTTGACGACAGAGGCAGCCTGGTGGTCAACTCCTCACAGCCCTCTGGACGTACTCAACACAGATTCAACAACCTCACCCCAGGAAAGAAATACCGCATCCTGGTCCAGACCACAAGTGGAGGCGTTGTCAGCCAGGGGGTCACCGCTGAAGCCCGAACACGTAAGAGAACATTTGTGTTTTACTTCAACTGCATAAGGAATAGACACACTTACATTTAAGAAATGTAAAACAACAGACATGTGCATAAAAAGATCCATATATGGATAGACAATACTGTTTATGGAGATCACTTGTGTAGAAATGATTTAGATTTTGCATTGTCATTTATTGTTTCAACCTTGGAAATTTGCTTAATACTTAAAACTTACTTAACGCATGCCCCAAATAATGAAATAAGTAGAATAAATATGCATAAAATCAATTAATGAGGAAACAGACTTCAAAACAGATCTCTACTTGGTTGTCTAACAGTGCATCACAACTTAATTTTACCAAGTATAATGAAAATTAGCTCAATTAAATTAAAAAACAAAAGAAGAATTTATATCAGGGTTCTGTTTCAATCTTCATTACTGTTGGGGACTATGAAATAAACTTAATACAAGTGTATTGGTAATAGTTGTGACTGTTCAGTTTTCATGTACGTTGTAAAGAATTCCAAGTGGGTGCAGCATAAAATAAACAGAAGCAATTTTCCTAAATTTAGAATAGAATGAGTCAGACAATGATTATGGAACCAGATTAATAAAAATGGATTGGATTAAAACCAAATGCTCATCCCCCAGAACTTTTTTTCACTAATGAGAAGAATAAAATTTGGCAATAACTATAAACTTCAATATATTTTCCAGTAAATACAGTATTAAGCAACTTATAACTGTTTATTTTTCAGAGGTATTTTAACTTGGGTAGATAAAAGTTCACAGGGGTTTTCTTTTCTCGTTTTCTCAGGTCCAGCGGCCGTCACTGATCTGTCCATCAAAAGCAACGCCACCACCAGCCTGTCCTTTGTCTGGTCACCACCAGAGGGAGAGTTTGAGGCTTATGAAATGTTCCTGTACAAGGCTGATGAGACTCTGCTGGACCGTCGAGTTGCTTATCCCAGCTCGCAGCAGTGCTCCTTCCAGGGTCTCAGACCTGGAGCTCTGTATAAAATGGTGTTACTGACTCGCAACGAAGAGCAGACCAATGACACGTCTGTCTGGGCTCGAACTGGTGAGGAAACTATGTCTGAAAGATAGCATCAGAATTCTGAAATAAGTTGATTTTTGGTGGAAAATAACTCAAAGTATTTTTATTCAGTTACCAAACAGGTTTGAAGTACATTAGATTTACTTGACTATTACAATTATATGCACCTTTACACTAATACTCCACCACAGTTGTTTTGAGCCTTAGGTCCTTTTCAGTTTAAATAAAGTCTCTAAATGTTCAATTATGTTTGACTTAAATGTATAACAAACTGAAGGGCTATGTGTTTCTTATTAGTTACTATAAAACTGTGTTGATTATATTGAATTTGCTGAAATGCTGGAGATTAAATCATCAATTTATGAAACTGTTCAACCTTAAACATGCAGTGAAATACACTATATACTAATATAACACTAGAATTAATGCCTAATCTTTATATATGATAGTAAACCACTGACAGGGACCATTTTACTGCACCAAGACTGACCAATAGAATCGCTTAATGACAAAAAAGACCAAAAATGGACTTACAAGATTTCCACCCCACAGCAATGATATGTTCAGATGATGTATAATAAATCTGCTCTTCTTCCCTCAGTTCCAGCAGCTGTGATGTCTCTGAAGGCTCAGAGTGGAAACCAGTCTGAATCTCTGAAGTTTACGTGGGTTCGCGGCGGTGGCGATCTGAGTGATTTCTTGCTGACTCTCTACAACCCTGACGGATCGCGACAGACTGAGGAGCAGTTGGGGTCAGAGGTCACAGAGTTTGTCTTTTCTAAGTTGGTTCCTGGGCGGCTTTACCAGGCCGTGGTGTTGAGTCGCAGTGGAGAACTCGCCAACAGCGCCACCACATTTGGAAGGACAGGTGAGACCAGATGGGTCTGGAACTAAATGAGATCTACACATGTGGCTGTTCAGGATCAGATCATTCATCTGGTGGTGTTTTTTCAAAAGAGCACTGGACTAAATCACCCTAATCCAGATACAAACATATTCCGCATGAGAATACGTACTTCAATGTAGGCTGCAAGATCGTTAAAGAACAGGTAGAATGAAAGACAGAAAACCACTCAATAAAGCAATAAACATTTGACTGTTAAATTATAATGACCCAAATGTCGATTGCTGACCAAAACCATCCACTGAACTAAATGTTTCATACCTGTTGATCTACTAATTGTATAAATCCATGTAAATTATTGGTATGAAATGCAGTTATTCATCATTTCATGGTCATCAAATATGACCCTTTTTGGATGTAAAGAGGCTCTGTTGTGAACGTAGAAACACTGTCATCTTCTGCAACATTGATTCACCAGTAAAACCAATGGAGTTTGATCAGTGACCGTGAATGGACACACTTAGTTTATTTTCAGTTAATGATAGATTTTTTATTTTTTTTAAAGTCACTGTTTCTTCAGTTTTCCCCAATTTTCATTTAATAAGTTTTGTGAATGTCTACATGATCAGTATATTAAATAAAGATAAAGACCAGTTTTTCAGACAACAAATGCAAAACATAGAAGATCGTATTACAATAAATGGTAATAAATATGGAATATATGGAATATGGAATATATTGTTGTTTTTTATAGTGACAGTTGTTTGAGGGATTAATTTGCTGTAATGGAAGACTGAGGTCCTCATATGTACTTGAGTGTTGCAAACGTAAATCTAATCAACTGCATAATATGAATAAAAAAATAAATAGGCCCCTTAAAATAAATTTTGAGTCAGAATCCAGTGTTTTCTTTAAGATAGATATTAGTGGTTTGATCCAAAATAAATCAAATAGAGGATTACATGATCTGGTTTTTTTTCTTCTGACTGACCTGTTGGCAAGATCTGTTCTAATGCAAGACCCTATATTTGATCAGAAAACTGAAATAGTATAATAATAATAATAATAATAATAGAAATTTCTGATGCATCTACAATAAATTTACAATAGATGTATTTTTTCACCTCAGCACCCAAACCTCCAACCTCTTTCTTGTTTGGTGGGGTGACCAACACCTCCCTGGAGATCACCTGGAGTGCTCCTGTCGGCTCCGACTATGATGACTTCGACCTGCAGTGGACGCCTCGGGACCAACTGTCAGTTATCAACCCGTACCACAGCCGCACCTCCGGCAGCCGCATCCTGAAGGGGATGCATCCTGGGAGGCTGTACAGCTTCAGCATCCGGACCATCAGCGGAGCCACAGACTCCGCAGCCACACCAACCTACAGTCAACCCATCCACAAGAGCATCCGCACCAGTAGGTGGCAGCAAAATGAAAAGATAAAGACAGAAAAAGTGCTTAAGTAAACTGTGAAGGTGGATGTAGGAAATGTAATTAAACTGAACAAGACTTTACAAAAAAATGACAAATAATAGGCGCTGAGCTTGGTGATGCTTTTTATATCACGGGTGCCAAACATGTGGCCTGTGAGCAAAAAGAGTCCACTGTGAGCCACAGGATGAATTTGAGAGGTGCAAAAATTACACTGTAAATACAGTATTAACAGTGTTTTTATGCAAAAGTTAACTGTGCATTTTCAACAATATGATGCCTCAACTTTTCATTTACACATATGCATTACAACATACAGATCACTGGACAAACGCACAAAACATTTAGTAACAGGCACAATGTTAAAATTCCACTTATTTTTCTCAAGGCATTTCAGATTGTTCATACTTCTTCAGGTTATTCACATTTTTGTGAAAAGATAGTTTATAAATGTAAACAAATTGTGTTTTTTTTGGTTGTTTTTTTTTCACATAGAAACAAATTGTCATCCTTTAGAGATTATTATGCTTTTTAAAAAAAATGAATTTACTATTATAGTCAATATTTTATTATTATTATTTACACCCCTGTTTTATGTATTTTATTTTTAAGGTGCATTGTATTCCCATTTCACTGCTTGTTTAATTTATTGATTCCTACGATTTGATTCACATGCTTATTCATTATTAAGTTACTTTTATGTTTTGCCGAGTCCTTGGCCACATTCTATTAACGAATTCCTGTGTTTTCAGTCGTTCATATTTTTCATATTTTATTTATTCATTCCTATGTTTTTTGATTTGTGGACATAAAATAAGTTTATATACAGATGACTCACACAACAGAGCAGCCTTCTCAGATAAATAACTTTCAAGTAAAGCGCAATTAAACCATAAATAACACCAACTATTATAAAGTAGATGACAATTTACATCCTCATCAAATCTTGGAATGGTGTTTTTACTCACAACCATTGAAAACCTATTGTTGCATGAAATTTTATCTGGAAAATAAGGAAAATTATTAATATTTTTTAATTATTTTCCTTCTGTAGAGCCAGAACGAGTCCACAGCCTCCACTGCCGCCCTCAGAGCTCCACCTCTATCTCCTGCCTCTGGGGTTCACCAGATTCTGACTATGACTCCTACACCATTGAATGTCTGCATGAGGACTCCCAGATCCTGGTGTACTCCCGACGCACCAAACGCGGCTCCACCTACTACCTGATCACGCAGCTGGAGCCTCACAAGCGCTACACCGTGTCGGTCAAAGTCATCTCGGACAGGATGACCAGCGACGCAGCAAAGGACAGTGTGGTCACCATGATCGACCGTGAGTGATAAATAAGAATAAACAAGATGCCTGGGTTCAATTCACAATTCTGATACCCTGATCAGATTTAGCTGTTCACATTTTGTCTTAAATGATGCTACTAGATTCCAGTGTGAAATACACTAAAATGCACTGAAGTGTTCATTTTAGTATTTTCAGTAGAAATGCAACAGTACTACTATTGTACTGCATTTAAGTAATAATATAAGCAGCTCAAATAAAGAAATGAAACTTGAGCAGTAAATCTGAATTCAGCACAAAACCAAACAGTGTGAATGTGACAAGAAAGTATGAGCACTAAGTCACTGCTTGATCAGTCAGGCATGATCAGGCTGTTCCTGCACTGGTAGTGACGGAGTAGCGTTATATTGCCCGATTATGTGGGCTTAAATGGACTGGTCACTGAATCCATACCACCAACACTGGTCTCAAATGACACATTATCAGCCGGTTCAGGGTCATGACATCAGAGCTTTATAAACCAGCAACAGAAGTTTAAAGTCTATCCTCTGATGGACAGGCACCGAGTGGAAGGACCTCAGAGTTGGACTAATGTGGTCCACTTTTTTGGTGTTAGTGAGGCCTGTAGCAGCAGAGTTCTGAATGAGCTACAGTTGTCTAATTGATCTGAAGAGCAAACCCATGCATCACACTCAGGCTTGCTCGCCGACTGCTGCTTGTTTACTCATACTCGGTCTCCCAGAATCAATGCATCACTTATGGCCAGCAATGGCTGCTCCCATAGGTTCTACCTCTGTGCATAATTGAAGTGCTGCATTGTGGTACATTGACTTTTTTTTTTTTTACTGAATTTGCGTGATACACAAAGCTTAATTAATATTTGTAAGCATGACCAGTACTGGTTCACTTTAAGGATTCGAGGAGATGAAATTAGAAATTGTGAAGAGCCTCACTTTACAGCACAATGACAACACAGTGGTTTAGAGAAATGATGGATATTTACAGAATAAGTTCACTATAAAATTTGACACAATCTCTGCTCAGTCATTGTTTGTCTTCTCCTTCTGATCCATACCTCATTCCTCCAGGTCCACCAGTCCCTCCGCTCACCACCCGGGTCAGTGACAGGACCACAGATGTCACCAAGTCCTCCATGTTCTTTAAGTTCAACTGCAGCTGGTTCAGCGACGTCAATGGAGCAGTCAAGTTCTTCACTGTGGTGGTGACCGAGTCAGCCGGTATGGACAGCCTGACCAGTGATTTGATCTTTACAGATATTTATTTCAGAGTGATTCCTGCTTAATTTGTTATGTCTGTAACTAGTTATGTCACAATATTTGCACACATAAGGACAAGACTTCTGATGAACACTTCCCGAGTAATTGTAATTGTTTATCAGCAGCAGTGTTTATAGTCTAAACTATGTAGTCTAAATTATGTCCAAACTTTGATTACCTCAAATGTTCAGGTGTTGGTTGAACAGGACAGAGCAGCAAAGCCAAAAACCTGGAGGGGGTGGGGCCTGATGTGGCTCATGTGTATTTAAAGGACCAGCTCTCAAAACTACCTTTCTGGTGTCATTACTCAGAAATAGGGTTAAAGATGGACCTGTGGAGTTGAATTAATGAAGAATTCAGACCCAAGCAGAGCATTTACAGTTTAAATAGAACACAGGGAAATGTTTTAAAATGCATAATTCCATAAAAAAATATATCATTATCAAATATATCAATCTAATTTTTTGGCTCTTGAAGACGTCGAAAACATCCAGCCGGACCAGCAGCACCCTCTGCCCTCTTACCTGGACTATAAATCCAACAGCTCCATAAAGTCCTACCAGACCAGCTACTTCCCCAGTCACTGCATCGAAGGCCCGGACAGCAGCTCCCAGAACTTTGAGATCAGTTTGGGAACAGGCATGGACATCCTAGGAGGCTCCTGTGACTGGAACAATAGAGACCTGGACCCTGAGAACCGGAGGAACCTGGACCTGTTTTGTGACGGACCTCTGAAACCCAAAACTGCTTATAGGTATGACCCTGTTTTACATGGTGTTCTGTCTATGTTATGCCGTGTTTCCACTACATGCTACCGGCTCGACTTGACTCAGCTCGGCTCTTTTGCGTTTCTATTATGAAAAAGGACCTGAAATCTGGTACCTGGTACTACTTTTTTGGTATCACCTCCACCGTGGTTCCAAGCGATATTAAACCGTGACGTATAAACACTGCAGACCACTGATTGGTCAGACAGTTTTCTCTGTGACCTGCAGTTTTACAAAAATCAGGTGCAGTAGTAGTAAATAGCGAAACATGAATGCATGTGATGACTGAACAAAATTACACCATGGTCAGTCACATAGATTCAGTCTTTGGTGGTGAACGGAAAAATGACGAGAAAACACGCAACAAGTGAGTTTTCACCAACTCTGAGGAGACGACATGGAAGTAACGTGCCGCATCGGAGTAACGAGTCGAGCTGGTTCCACATAAGGAATACCAAGTAGAGCCAGTACCATGTAGTGGAAATGGGACTTATGTTTCTTCACATCAACAATGAAGGAAGAATCTAATGGAATGTTTGCCTGTTTTTGTTTTTTTTTGGGTTTTTTTTGTTTGTTTTTATTTACCTTCAACAGAAACAGTCAACAAAACATTTTCATTGTTAATATTTAATATCAATATTTTTGTGTTTTCATTCATTCATTTCATCAGGGTCTAGAATTATCCTTTCATCCTTTCTAGAATTATCCTTTCCTTTGTAATAATGACTAGCGCATGATGTAATAATGACTGATCTTTGTTGCCAGTTTCAACAAGTGAAGTATGAGAAATCCAACTAAAAGTATTCATAAACTATTAAAACACCAAATGTACAGACGGATCATGACAAAACAGGCAAGGAAAGCAGAAACATACAGTCAGAGATGATGCTGACATGAGTGATATTACAAGGTGGTGAGAGAACAAATAGAAGGTGAATAGTAAATAAGGATCTTCTCAATTCCCTGGTTTGCACCTCTTTAACTCCTCCACAAGACAATGCATTTCTCTAAATTGTACTTTGAAGTTCAAGTACACAACTATGTGTCCTTGGTCATAGACTCACATAGATTTCCTCAGTTAATAGACATCTAAAAGTTTTTTGGTAGGTAATAAAAATGATAAGTTGTTGAAACTACTGATACTTTATGCCACATTAAAGTTGAAATTAATCACAAGTTTAATAATGTCTACATGAACCCTTATCAGAGATCATAAAACACAGAGGTACATTCTAACAACATTTATTAAGTTGTTGCATAGGACATATTTAACTCATACATAATGATTACAGTCTTACTGACTCGTCTGCCGTTAAAACAGTGTCCTTCAGTATGAAAGGCATCTTTTATGTTTTTTAATTTCCACCTTTACTCTTTTTTGTTGCATTTTGTTACTTTTACATTATTTTCATCCTGTTGCACTTTCTACATTATTATTTACTTATTACATTGTTTTCCTCTGGTTTCATCTTTTATATCACTTTTGGCTTGTTCTTTTTATTTCACACAAGT
>JAPSES010015445.1:0-13766 GCA_029822895.1 Maxillicosta whitleyi
GCTATATACAGTATACTGTTTGTATATTTAGAGTTTTATATATGTATTTATATGTGTATATGTTTATATATTTTTCTATTGTATTGATAATTTATTTTCTACTACTATTATTATACTTAAGTGGAGAAACTGTAACACAAAATAATTTCCCTTTGGGACAAATGAAGTATTCTGATTGTGACTGATTTGATCCTTATAAAATCAGACATTGTGGTTGTGTGTATTTATAATTAAAGTATCTTATATATGCATTGATGTCAGTACAAATCAGTAGAAAATAACAAATAATAATAACAAATCTCTGCAGCTTTTCTGTGGTACCTTGTGAAAAATGACTTGATTTATATTTATAATCAAATACAAATGTTGTTGCCTAAAAAAAAATATCAAAATCAATCTCTTTTTAGGTTTAACTTAATATAGTTATATTTTTTATTTATCTTGATTGTCTTTAATAATAACCGATGCAACAAAACAAAACAAAAAAAACAAAAAAACTTGAACAACAGTAATGTACAATTGTAAAACAGGAATGGGTAAATGTGCCGTTTCCATACACAGAGCAGTCAGTTATCAGACTGTGAGGAGTTTTACTGCATTTTACAAAACATGTATTGGATCAGAATAGTTTATAGCGCCTTTAAAATGACCTGCACCTGTTTCTTCTTTCATCTTTGGTAAATCTGCACTAGAAAAAGACACGTTACTGCAGTTATTATTTATACAGTCCAGTCTATACAAACAAAAATATGGGAATGTGAATAGAATTATTGTTATTCTCAGCCTCTTTCTGCAGTTTTTGTACTCTCCAGCCTACATTTTACTTTATAGTGGCCAAACACTAGCGTAAAACTGTTCAACTGATTGCACCAGTCAGCATGTAATCTGGATCTGCATTATAAACCATAAGTATTGTGTGTCCTTGACTTCAACACAACACAAGAGTTTCATCTCATGTATATTGATTCTCTAATATCACAGCAAGTGTCAGAAGTGTGTTGCTGAATAGCGTGTGTGGGAGTACAAATACGTTAATGCTGTACTGTAAGTTTTCAAGTGGATAACTTTATTTTTTCTTGCATATTTTCACTTTTAAAGGGAATGTTTGTACTTTCTAATCAGTCGATTCTCTCCATCTTTAACACAGAACGAGTCAGTGTGACTTCTGTGTCAGTTCCCAGATGAATTTTTCTTTAGTACTATTTATTCTACTATTATCCTCTGTATTTTGTTTTATTTTCAGTGAAAATCAAGTATTTTCTTATATTTAACCCTTTCATGCACAGTGGTCATTACAGTCGACAGCTGTTTAAAGGTGTTTTCTTGTATATTTATGGATTTTATTGTTTTAGTTCCATATCAGCAATTAATTCATACCGGTAATTCATACCATTACTGTAACTTTGCTGTTCCAGATAAACCTGATCTGCAGTGACATGTTTGAGTGTAAAAATAAAAGATTGCTCTTTTATTTTTTTGCATATTATCTCCATGCAGGTATGTTCACATGTGAGAACAGATCAGACTAGCAGCATTAAAGATATTTTTACTTCATACGATTCACATCTTATCAGTAAATACATGTTTGTAACTGTTAATCTGTCCTTTAAAAATCAATCATATTGTCTTTTTTTTTTTTTTTTTACCATGCCCAAAGAGGAATAAAAACACTAAGGAAAAAAAAAAAAATCTTGATTAAGGTTCTCATATTCATGCATGAAAGGGTCAATTCACTGATTATGTAAATGCTCATTAAAGCTCAGATTAAAATAGCTGGTTACTATATCAAAAGCAGACAAAACTAAAGAAAAACTGACCTTTTCTATAAAATACATCATTAATTGAACACAAACCCAGTGTTTCCATCCACTGTCATTGATCCAACTCCATGGGTTTTACTGGTGAATCAATGTTATAGAAGATGACGGTGTTTCCATGGTAACTACAGAGCCTCTGAATGTCCAAATGGGTCATATCTGATGACCATGAAAAGATGAAAAACTGTATTTTACACCAATTATTTACATGTACTAAAAGGATTAATGGATCAACAGTAACATTTTACATGATTTACATATTTGGTCGGTGGTGGATGTCTTTAAACTGCAGCCAGACATCGTTTGTTTGATTTTTTTGTACATGTTAGTCGTATTTATGACCAGTTATGAACCATATCCTCACGTGATTGACAGCATGGCCACCATGACCATGACCCCCCCCCCCCCCCACACACACACACACACACACTCCCCGCTGCGACTACAATTAGCATTTGTTTATAAAATTGTTACAAGTACACCTCTGCATTACATTGTATCATTATTAACGTTAAATAAAACAAAAAAGAAAGAAATGTAGTTTAACTTACAACAAAGAATAAGTTTGTTGTTAACTTTTTGTTTTTCATGTTGTCTCTTGAGGGTTTGTTTATTGCACTTCATATATAAATAAACCTTACACCATAGAGTTCATACTACCTGCGCACACTCTGACAATGAGAGCGCCACTGCCAACTACTGTAGTGGATGTGCAATTACACTTTATTGTATAACGTAAAAAAAAAAGCATGTTCCACAGGGTCACACGCGCCCCCCCTGGCATCTCTCCATGACCCACCAGGGGGGCCCGCCCCACTATTTGAGAAGCACTGCTCTAAACCAACTTTTATTAATCCTTGGTTCATTTATTCAGGTATTTTTGGCCTTAATAGTTCATAAAGTTTGAATTTGAACCCTCCAGGTGCTGCAGAACTACCTTTATATTCAATTTGAGGATTTCTATAAGATATATAAAATAAAATATCACCCCTTCAAGAAAACAACACATCACTGGTACTTTTACCACCTCTGATGCAGTTACAAATGTTTTGTCTCGTGTACGTCGACACCGCAGTTACTGACCCGGGTGCAGTTATTGGCTTTAGGCTCCAGCTCCGTAACCTTGGTGATCTGCCGAAGGAAGTCTGACTCCTGCATCCCCGGCTGGGACCCTCGGCGCTTGAACTGAGCACGCGGGTTCGCCAGGATCACCTGGAGGTTGACGGCAAAACCTGAGGGGCAGTACAGAGGGAGAGCGAGGTGTGACGGGGGTGAGCTAGCACGGATTAAAAGCACATTAAGAGTCTATTATAATCACAGCAGAAAATGAAAGTGTGCATTAGTGAATCAAATGACTATGATATGGCTGATATGAAATTCATTTACCACAGGGGTCTGCCTTTCTCCTGTGGCAATTAGACCAGAGATGGGAAGGCAAGAGGCAGAGGAAAGTCACACTGTTCATGATGCCGGTGTGTTTGAGCGGAGGCGGGAATAAATGGCTGGCCTGCAACCAGATTTAATCAACGTGATTTGAGAAATTACCAAAACTGGTTCTACCTATTATACCTAATTACTTTGAAAGCAGCAAGGGTAAAAGCTGTCCCACAAGAAATATGTGTGCTGTGTTAGAGTAGTTCACATTGCGACTTGACATTTTTCAATAATTCAGTCACTGTAAAACCTTAAATCATGTGAGCGTTTGCACAGAAGTAAAATGTCCTCACAGCAAACACAGGAGTTAAACCTTCCACGGCTCTATTTAACCTTGTTCCTAGCGTCAGGCTGGGCAGAAAACACTGTTCACACATCAGATGTGTTGTCTGAACCCGGGGCCAAAGGTCTGCCGCCGATGCAAGCTGCATCACGGTTACATTTCTGATGGACCAATCACGGACGGGAGCCCAGAACTCATCTCTATGTGGGATCTCAACAAAATAAATCGAGAAAAAAAAAAAAAAACGGACTCCAGTCGCTTTCATTTTCAGTCATTCTTGTGAAAATGTTGGGTCTGCTTCTAGAAACAAGCACTGACTTCTGGACACAGTAAATGCCAGTGTTAATTTAACACCATAAAGTGTCTATATGTGTCCACACCATGTCAAATTAACACTTTCAACACCATGATTTAACAACATAATTTTAACAAAAACACCACACACAGCATTGTTTCAAATCAATGTGGTGTTAGTACAACACCAACACTGACGCTTTAACACTCCCATATTTGCTGTGGACACTTTTGAAAGTGTTAATATAGTGTGGACACATATAGACACTTCATGGTGTTAAATTGACACTGGCACATTTGTTCTGTACCAGGGGAAGTATTGAGGTTTACAAGTAAAGAACCAAAAGGATAAATAAATATATAAACTTTAGATAACTGTGACAAAAAAATCTGTTTTTTCTTGAGTGTAAATGTAAGACAAAAAAAAAAAACATTAAACATGAAAACAAAGATGCATTTCTCTTATAATAAACAATTTATCAATATCTTATGTGAAAATACAATCGTTACTGTCATTACATACTGCAATGAAATGGATTCTAATCCTCAGTGTAACAATACAAGCGATAAACGGGGTAGCCGTGTAGGTAGAGCAGGTCGTCCAAGAACCAAAGGGTCGGCGGTTCAAATCCAACTCTATAGTCAGTCGTTGTGTCCTTGAGCAAGACAATTCACCCTCCTTGCCTCCAGTTCCACTCACACTGGTGGATGAATGTTCTGTGGTGGACGGAGGGGTAAATTGGTAGCCCGCCCCAGGACAGCTGTGGCTACAAACGTAGTTAACCACCACCAGAGTGTGAATGTGAGAGTGAATGAATAATGGATCAGTAATGTAAAGCTTTGGATGACTCAAAAAGTGCTATAAAATTTTTAATCTATTATTATTATTATTATTAAAAGTGTTAAACTAATAAATAAACAAACAATTGGTTCCAGGTACAACAAACCCCGCCCCTCACATGTATTATATCTTATTTTGGCGTTGATGCAGCTGATGTCATCATGTCTATACATGTGCTGATGAAATTGCCTGTATATATATATATAAGTTTGAAATGAACTGAAACTAAATGTATGTTTTTACAGACATTTGACATTTCACCCATTATAAGTAAATGAGAGAAGAAAAAAGATTTTTAAAATTCATACAAAATTTTAACTTTGACCTACTTTTCCCAAAATGTAATCACATCTATTCTGCGTCAAGGGCAATCTATAAACTAAATTTGGTAGGGATCAAATTAGTAGTTTTGCTACTACAGAAAAAAAAAAATCATAAAAAATTGAAAGTTTGGCCTATTTTTTCCATATCGTAGTATATATTCTGGGTCACTGGTAATGTATAAATCAAATTTGGCAATATTTTGGCTGCTAGAGTGTTAAAAAAACAAACCGAACCAAAAACAATGCCTCCACTTCAGGGTAATAAAATAAACACCCCAAAACACATCCCACACAAACAACCCCCCCACACATCATATCCCATAACACACATCAGAAGGTCATTAGGACTAATTACAATGAACTTCTACTGACATTTAGAACTCTTCTAATTATTTTGATAGCGGTACGGTATGTATAAATGATTATGACATATAAAGATTAATTAATTTACTTCCACGTTATTAGTGCAATACTACACACAGGGACATGCATTTTCCTTGACATTTCCGGAAATCACTGTAAAAGTGTTCATTAAACCACATGTAAAATGTCAGTAACCATCTTAATTTAGAGTACACCACTTGTGTAATTTAATCAGTCACTTTTTTATTTTTTTTTTAACAAAGGGCAGATGTAGTAACTACCATTATTACACAACCTCCATTTACCCATGCAAAGACCATCAACCTCTGTTCTTCATATGACATCCTCATGTGTTGTACATCCTCTTAGCGTGTTCTGAAGCATGACAAACATCTGGTTAATGTCGATTTTCTATTTCCAGAGGCTGCACTGGTTCTGCCTTTGCATCCACATTTGTTTTCTTCAATTTCTTGTTCATTTGCCTGGTAAAACAAAAGGTTCATTTGTTTGGATGAATATAATGATAAAACCATAAACCAATAATCCAAATCACTTAAGGACAGTTGTTTCCAACATTTTTTGACTGATGACCCCATTTTAACGTTGCAAATTTTTTATTTTTTTTTGCTACAATGTATTTGTTTTTGATCATGTAATAGTTCGCTATACTGTTGCAAATAAATGTTCATTTTAGTCACATTTAGTCTATATAATGTATATTACTATGGACAGAGGCAGAAAAGCCAGGTTCAGATTACTGCACTTAGATTTTCTTTGTATTTACAAAGATAACAATTAATACTGAACAAACAAAATAATAAATAAATTAATTAAAAAAAAAAAAAGTAAAACACTCAACAAACAATAACTCAAACTGTGAATTATGAAAGAGCTGCAGCATCTGAAACCGACCACAGTGAACATTTGACACATAAACAGTACCACAGTGCTTCAGTTTCAGCTTCAGTTTGTCATGTCTTTTATGTATGTGATTTTTCATTAGTACATTTTTATCAGTTACTAGACATTCCAGGCGAACCTATGGTTGAAAAACACTGACTTCAGTTCTTACATCAATATCTGTCATTGTACTGACAAAAACAGTGCTTTTATTCATTCCATGTTTTCTTTTCTGTCTGTTTTAGTCACATGACACACACCGGAATTAGGACTGGATTGCATAACCATTGTTTTTGATGAGTTTTGATGGTCTAATATTTGTTTTTCTGTGACTGTATATTACTTGTACCTTAATATGTAATGCGGTGCTTATTCCTTATTGGATGACAGTGAGCTGCAGTTTATGAACGCACCTGCAGTCCCTAAAGATGACGGATACTGTATACTATTGTGTTTTATTACTGTTGTATGTGTGTGTGTGTGTGTGTGTGTGTGTCACACAGCACTGGTGAGTACACTGTTCCTAAAAGTCCATCTCAGTATATCTGCACCTCTACATGCTTTTTTTTCCTGTTCTGTCCTTTGTGGCCTTTGCCTTTAAAATCCCCACTCTGCAGCATTTGGAAACCTCACTGGGCTGAAAAAAATCCCATCAGCACCTTCTCCCCTGCCTCCTGCCTGCTGAGAAACTCCCACAGCCTTCCTGCTGAGTCAGTACACACATAAATGGAAGTAAAGGTACATTCACATGAACTGTAGATGAATGATCCTTCAGATAGCAGCCAGTGCGGTCTGTTAATGCTGTCGACTGTACTTGGATGACCTCAGTGTTTTGTTTTGTTTTTTTTACCCTGCTGAGGAGGTTATACAAGTGTTGTAATCACCCCTGTCTGCGTTTTTATCTGCCAGCAAGATTATCCAAAAACTACTGCACATATTTATTTGAGACTTAGTGAAAGGATGAGGCATCAGACAAGGGTTTAACATTATATTTTGGAGCAGATCTAGATTAATGGGCGGGTCTTAGAATTTGTCTTTTTTCTTCACTGTGGGACATTACATTTGTGGACACTTATACAGTTTGTTTGTTTGTTTGTTTTTTGTCTCTACATGTAATAAAAAATATTCTGTCCACATGACTTAACTCTGAGACCAATAAAACATTATCATAATTACCTAGAAATAATGAAAACTGCAAAAAAAAGTTAAAAATGCGTACACATACAACCTGAACGCATATGAACCAGACCTTTAAAACATACTGGATATTGGTCCATATGTTCTTTTCACCTTACATGTGTTTTTCTTGTATTTTTTTTATTATATTTTCTTCTTGTATTTTTTTTTTTCCACTTTCAGGTAAGGAACCAAATATAATTGTCCATGATTTTCTACATGACAATAACAAATTTTGAAAAATTCACAGTAAATTGTCCTCAAATAAGGCACTAAAGTTGAATTTCTATTTCTATTAAAGGGTTCATATGAGCAGGGCATGAATTACAGAACTGTGGAAGCAGTTTGAGCTGTTTGCATGAGCTTTTTCTAAATAAAAATACATTGTAGTTATAGATAGTTATGACAGGAATCATACAAAATCAGACAAAAACGGCAGAATTTAGAAACATAAACCTTCTTCCTCTAGTCCTCACCTTTGTACTAAACATAAGACGGAATATAAAGATGAAGGAGGCGATGCTGCTTCATGTAACTATTGAAAACTGTCAGAACACCAGAGCTCTGCGCCGTAGACACTGAACACTAGTAATGTTGGGTCATTACATTCCTCGGTCACATGACTCAGACGCCACTCAAACTCCGAAAAAATCATGTTATTTTCTAAAACCTTAGAAATTCTTTAGTCGGTACAGAAGTCTTCTTTTCTTTTAGGCCACTTAAAATTACATCATGCTGAAAGGTTACTATATATTTCCTGCCCAATGACAGCAAAAGAACATCGCCTACTGAAGCTTTCATAGTAATGCTCATCACATATCTCCCATAAATTATTATTCACAGTCAGTCAGCCTTCTTTCTAAGTTCTTCTTCTTATAAACTGGTGCACTAAAGCTCTATGAACAGCAGCCTTCTCCTCTGAGGCAGCAGTTAAGACATTGAAGTTTCATCTTTTGTGTACGACAGGATATTTTCAGAAATTGCTGCAATCCTAAGTGCACAAGGTCTCTGCACAATTACAGAATATTTATTTATGTAAATCAACAGTGGGTGGCGCGCCTTGGCAATCAGTGTATTAAAGTGGGAATTCACCCCCGGTAAATCAAAATCCTCGCCTCCTCCCTTTTCCGTCTCCCAGTGGCAGGGAAGCATTTTCTAGGCTACAGCTTTCCTGAGGAAGTGACACATGGCTCACAGACAGCGGTCCTCCGAGTGCTGTGAGAGTCAGCGTGGGTCACACAGAAAGAGAACATAGACATGCAAATGAATTTGGCTTATCATCCCCCTTAGATTTACTGCATTTTGGGCCAGGTCAACCGTCACAAACACATCCTCTCTCCTTCTCAGCCCTGTACCGCTCACACACACAGACACTAAATATACACACAACAGACTAAAGAGTTGAGGAAATCTGGACTCTTACCCAAGTTCTGTTTAAAGATTTGCCAAATAGTGCTTTAACCTTTAAAGACACACAAATGTTTCTGACAGAAGTCACATTTCTCTCTTCATTTCACTTTTTCTTAGTGATTCATTACTATATATATTGCCATCAGTGCTGTAGTCCAGGGTACACACTGGTATATGCTGTATGCCCTAGGGTGCATCGTTTGCAACATGAAATTTTTAAACTTGTCCAATTGTCCTGTACCATGTATAATTTTGTTCCTTTTGTAAAACTATACATCTGAGTAAAATTTGGGTTAGATAGGACATTTGTTATGTGGGCATTAGGAGGCTTGAAAATGTCAGTATTTTGTGTTAACAGAGGGTTTAATGCGCAAAAACTGCTGAGCATTAAGTGCAATTATTACAACTAAAGATATAACAACTGAGTTAACTTGAAGCCAGACATACATTTAAAATGAGAAAACCAAAACAACAACAATAATGTACTTGGTTTTAGGATGTCACTCAATTTGCTGTTTTGTTTTTTATTACATTTAATGCTTGCTTAGTGCTTATTTGCGTAACTTTGGATTTTCTTTTCTATTTTGATCTACAGTCAATCTACAGTTTTGATCTATTCTATTCTATTCTATTCTATTTACAGAACTGTGGAACCAGTATGAGCTGTTTTAATGAGCTTTGTCCAAATTAAAAAAAAAAAAAAAAATGTTTTCATTACTATATATTGTCACAAGTGCTGTAGTCCAGGGTACACACTGGTATATGTGTAACCCCCCCCCCCTCCATGCATATTATTCAGTAGTATCTGAGCTAAATTCCCCATTTTTTCTCATAGATCAGTGGAGGGGGGGCCAGTGGATACAGGGTAAAGGTTCTGGAAATGTCATGTAAGATCTGCTGTACATGAGAGCTACAGAAGTCAGGAAGTGAATGTTGAAACAATGTTAAGTTTTGCTTTTGTTAGCGTAAGCGATGGTGTTTATACAACTCCCCCCCGAGAGATTCTAAACAAGTGCAGTTTAGTTTTTATGTTCCGACAGTGCACTCACAGCGTTGTTGTTCATGTTAGCAAAATTTTACAAACTGTTTGAATTAAAAATGTTTTGGAAACAGTCTTTGGGCCAAATTATCCGTTTTATGTATTTATTATTAGTATTTTTTTTTTATTTATTTCATTTGTTTATATATACAGTACATTTTATTTTATTTATTTTAATTTATTTATTTTTTGTAGGACTATGTTTTACATAAAGAAATTGTTCGGTCGCTCCGTTCAGAAACTTGCAAATCAGTCTTAAACATCAGTGTAAAGAATTGCGATAAAACCCGGATTATGATTTTATTTTTTTTAAAAATCACGATATGATATTTTTCCCGTAATCGCAAAATTTTAAGTGAGTAAAAAGTTCAACATTTCTCTCTGAGAAGCAGTGGGGTTGAAGTTGTGTCGAATGGAAATACAAGTAAAGCACAAATACCACGGATAAAAGTATCAAAGAGGGGAACGTTCCACCGCTGTGAGATACTTAAATGTGACTAATGTTTTCGCCACAGTGTCCGTGGACGGAAAACCCAAATCATTCTCACTGTGATAATGATTTTCTCCTACGTGAAAGTCTGTGTTTACTCAGAATGGAACTGTTATGATGAACGACATGGCTGCAAAATATCAATTTCGTATTCACCCGCTGTAAGCAACGCGCGAAACGTCTGATATAATACCTCCACAGCTGTAAGGTCACACTGTTATTAAGTTTATTACTGCTCTGCGTGCGATACCGGAGGCTAATCACAAAGATAAATGTAGCTCAGGTGGACCACACAGATATGAGAGCAATTACATGATAGACATCTCCTGACCTGCAGCCAGGCTCCGATATGAAGATCACAGCTCATCTCAGTCATGTTTGCCTGCGAGGCTATTGTCCAGACGCTACACTAACTTTGTCCCACTTTATGTCTGACCCACTCTGACTGACCTATATGACTACACACAGGGTGGTTGTGTAGCAGCCACAGCTCGCCAACAGCGTCTTTGACAGATTTAGGAATTATTTCTTGCCGATAATAACATCTAATCCAATTGCTTTTTTTTTTTTTTTAACATTTACAAAACAGGACCTGCTTTTAATAAGCAAATCGCACAGAGCTTACAGACAAACGCGTCGTTGAAGTGATTCAGAGTATGACTGATTGGGGCTAATGAGGCGGACAAATGGAGTGTGTAATAATCTAGAATACATAGAATCAACCCATAAAAGACCCAAACATCCACCGCCAAACTGATCTAAAATATTTAACCCATAAAGACCTAAACTGGCAATAAAAAACCCCCCAAAAAAAACAAATACTGATTAATACCTGTTTATCCACTAATCCTTTTAATGCGTGTGAATAATTGGTGTAAAAATACTGTTTTTTATCTTTTCTTGATCATCAGATATGATCCATTTGGACGTTTAGAGGCTCCGTAGTTACCGTGGAAACACTGTCATCTTCTACAACGTTGATTCACCAGTAAAACCCATGGTTTATTATGTACAATTGATGATATATTTTGTTGAAAAAGTCACTTTTTCTTCAGTTTTCTTAGTTTATGAAATCATAAAATACAACTTTAATCAGTGAATTAAAGAAGAAATATCTGATTCATACTGAACAAAACACTAAAAACAGGATATTGTTATAATATATGGCAAATAAGAATGATTAAATAGATAGAAAAAAAATAATTTGGGAACTGCCACAGAAGAAGCACTGCGTCTTTTTGGGTTAATACTATAATAATAATGTGGAAACATCATTATCTTCAACAACATTGATTCATGAGTAAAATAAATGGAATTTGATCAATGATTTATGTTCAGTTGATGATAGATTTTGCTGAAAATGTGACCGTTTTGATGTAATAACCTTTTAATTTAGTCTGACTTTCTAAGAATATAATATAGAGTATACAGTAACTAAATTAAATATAGGACAATAACTGATTTTCAATGAAAAATGCAAAATATAGACGATAATATTACAATAAATCATGATAAATTGCTTAAGGAAGGTTAAATATAGGGAAAAAAAACATTTGGTAACTGTCACAAAAGTAGTGCCCGGTCTTTATGGGTTAATATCTGTTGAACTAGTAATCTTATCAACACATTCTGCCTATCACTGTCAATAACTGAGGTAAAATGCAGTTTTCAGTCATTCTGATATGACTCATTTGGACGTTCAGAGCCACTGTAGTTACCATGGAAACACCATCATCTTCTACGATGTTGATTCACCAGTAAAACCCATGGAGTCTGACAGCTGACAATGGTTGGAGACACTTATTTTATGTTCAGTTAATGACAGATTTTGCTGAAAAAGTGGCTGTTTTTATATAATAACCTTTAAATTTACTTGAAAGTGTAAAATGAATAAATCGAATAAGGGAAAATATCTGATTTTCAGTGAGCTCCTAAGAACATAATATGCACAATTACTAAATTAACTACAAGAAAATAACAGATTTTCACTGATTTAAAAAATAAATAAATGATGATAAATCACTTGTGACAAAAAACAATTATAATACTTTGGAAGTTGTGACAAAATAAAATAGCTGCAGGACTTTAAATCTTCATTCTTAGTCAAGGTTTTGCTTTCAGGAAATCATGAAAAATAGGTAAATTGCAAAATACACATAATTCCTCTGAGAACCTTTCATGTGTTTCTCCAGGCATGAATGACAAATAGTTTTAGTTTTTATAACAAATAGTTTTAGCAAGGAGGGAGTTGTTTTGGATGATGTTATGTCTTCAGTTCAAGTAGACACAAAATAACTTGTTAAAACGCTTTTAAGTTGCACTGATAGAATAAGTGGTTGAAAGGTTATTAAATATTTTAGATTAGTAAATGGTTTTGGTCACCAGTGGATCAATAAGTCTTTGAGGTAATAATAATAATAATATTTAATAATAATAATAATAATGAAGTTTGTGCAAATGTTCATAAAATAGATTAAATGGAACTGTAACTGTATAAAAAAAACTGTGTTAAAAAAAGAAAAAAAAAAAAAGAAAATAACTGTAATGTTTTTGTTTTTTTTTTTTCATAAATTACACCCTGTAGAGTTACACTCTAGAGTGAAATTAGTCTTTTTTTTTCTCTCCTTAATCCCATGTTTGTTCATTTCATTCTGGCCGAAATGGCAACGTGTCAGTTCAACTGTATCTGTATCCCCATGTTTTGTCTGTGTTTTTAATGTTTATCCTGATCAGTTCAGTTGTAACTAGAGTGTCAATTTCCTAGTTTTGAGATTAATAAAGTAATAATAATAATAATAATAATAATAATAATGAAGTTTGTGCAAATGGTCATAAAATAGATTAAATGGAACTGTAACTGTATAAAAAAACTGTGTTAAAAAAAGAGAAAAAAAAGAAAAGAACTGTAATGCAACTGTTGTTTGTGCTTCATGGAGCGGCATGTTTTTGTTTTTTTTTTTTCATAAATTACACCCTGTAGAGTTAAACTATAGAGTGAAATTTGTCTTTTTTTTCTCTCCTTAATCCCATGTTTGTTCATTTCATTCTGGCCAAACTGGCAACGTGTCGGTTCAACTGTATCTGTAAAGTAATAATAATAATAATAATAATAATTGTATTGCACATAATTTGGTAAAAGAAAACAGATTGTATTGAGTAAGAAATAAAAAATAAAAAAAAGCCACACAAGGTCAGGCCAGTGGAGCCACTTTATTGATTCATCTTATTGTAGTGAAACCTGAAGCTGAATCATGTGATCACTTTCTAGGATAGTGTAGCCAGCTTTTATTTTGGTTGCGTCTTCTCATTTTCCTCTGTATTCCTGACCATCTCTCTGCGGACCACTTTCAGTTCAGAGGCTGATATGAAAAACAACAGATATAAATAGATCAGAGG
>JAPSES010015486.1:0-13763 GCA_029822895.1 Maxillicosta whitleyi
AAAGGTTCTGCCCATCAACCATTACGCTACTTCGGATCAAAATTAGATTTAGATGTTTATATAATCAAAATAAATCGGGAAAAACAATGTTTTTGTTCAATCAAGTTTACATATTTTTTAATTTTCTGAACATCGAATTTCATGCTTTTTCATGCCATTTCAGGCCTGAATTTTTACAAAATCCATTTAATGACTTTTCATGCTTTTTAATGACCCGCATAAACCCTGTTAACCTAAAGGAGACCAAGAGCTATTTTTGGTAGCTTCTATACTATTTTTCCCTGTACATTTAACATTTTTTTCAAAATGTATAATATTATCCTTGGATTTTGCATTTTCAGTGAAAATCTGGTATTTTCTTATACTATACCTATAACTTACTCACCAGGTAGATGTTCAAAATAAAAGCTGAAATTCTAAGAATATTATGTAAAACCAGAGAAGACTGAACAAAAACTGACATTTTCAAGAAAACAGCTTTAACTGAACATATTAAAAAAAACAACTTATTATTGGAAACAATGAATCAATGTTGCAAAAGATGATGATGGTTCTGTATTCACTACAGAGTATCCGAATGTCTAAATGGGTCATATCTGATGAATATGAAACTGCATTTTAAATTAGTTATTTTTATTTTATTTTATCTTATCATTATTATTATTATTTTACAATTTTTATTTCTTATTTTTATCAATATAATACAATACAATCTCCTCAGGTTGAGGAACAAGAAAAGAAACAAAAAAACAGAAAACAAACAAATGAAAAGAACAGCCTGTGTTTGTGTCTGAATGTGTTTCCGTCCCTTAATAGACACGTCAGCCATTTTCCCCAGTTTTTTTAATAGAGATTTTCTTTCAACTTCAAATTCTATGTGAGATGTTCCATGACAAGGATATTACATGACTCATATTAATGCACTGATAAATGGTTCAAAAATGATTCAATATTTTACATCAGTAGGTTTTGTTGGGGTGTTTGAGGGTTAAAGGTCACATGCTCACCAGTCAGATTGAAGTATTACTGTGATGTGTTGAATGAAGTCAGAGTAACGTTTGACAGGCCATGGGGAGCTGAAGTCTTACCTGGGTCTATATGGTGCAAGCTGTTGTTGCTAAGATTGAGCTGCTTGAGGTCTTTAGACAGCAGGAACTGTTTGGGCCTGAGATGTTTGATGATGTTACTTGACAGATCCATCTTCACAATGTCAGACGGCAGATCAGATGGGATGTGGTTCAAATCTGCGAGACAAATGCCAAAATATAGTTTAGTCTTTTCTAGATGAAGTTATCAGAAAAAAGGAGAACAATAGACAGAAAAGGAAATTACTCTGCTCCAAAACATAGACAGAGTTAATATTCACAACAACCTGTTTTGCAAAGATTTAAAATAAAGATAGAGTGAATATTCAGCAACACAATTAGGACAAAGTTTTAACAAATACAATAAAAAAAAAAAAAAATGCTGGTGATGCATCTGTAGGTTAAACACAGATGTGCACAAATGAAATTTGAGGAATAAATGCAAATTCCCAGAGACTGCAGGAGAGCTGGAAACTCAATCTGCATACTTCCTTATGCATTTTCAAGATGTTGTGTGGGTTGTACAACATTTAACATTTTCAAGATGGAGTCAGCTGTGAGAGCATGTTTAACAATATTTCCATGTTTCCGCTCTCTTCCAGCCTCACACAAACATGCAACTGTGAGAGCGTTTTTGACGACACTAATGTGTTAAACAGTGATTCTGAAATATTCCCTGCAGAGATAAAGACTCTTAAATCAAAAATAATCACTGCAACACATTTTACATATGTTATCCACTACATATCAATTGAAGTATTTAAAACATAGATTTGTGGGCATGGCCATGAAGTATAGCAATGCTTGCAATTAGCTTTGCATTCCACCATTCCCCTGGGGATGTGACCTAAAACTGGTTGATAATGTGTTATCTTAGACTGGTGTCTAATGTGGAGGCACTGGCATGGATTCTGTGGCCCCCAGCCCTCTTCATGCTGAGCACCGGCTTCATGCCCACTGTGGCCAGTTTCGTGCCACAGGTGAAAATGGCACATAGCCACAGAATCCTTCCAGTGCCTCCATATTCGCCTGCTGTCATCAAAATGTCACACCATGGTTGCAGAACGAGAGTTGTTCCTTTTACATAGCACTTTGGAATCATGATTCCACCTTTATAACAGCTCTGTTACTACCTCCAGAGGCGTTGCAAAGCCACAATAAAGCTGGGACCAAATGATCCCACCATTTCAAATATCATTCTGGAATAAAGGTAAATATTCTCATGATAGAAGTGATGTGGAAAAGAGACTAATGGCTATGACTGTAGTTACCTGATGGAACCACTAGTATGTATGTGACCTTTCAAAATAACTAGCAATGAAAATTCACTGCAGGTGCCATGTAAGTCCTTCAAACAAAAGAGGTGAAAGTCATATCTATCTATTAAGAGCACATATTATAAAACATCTACATTCATGACAAGATCCCTGTTGCTCAAGAAATACTCTGGGATGTTGGTTCTTGGATCAAAGTCTGACTGATACTTTAATGGATTTTGAATTAGTCCTTTGGTTTCCACTGCCACTTGGATGTGTTTCACCTGTCAATGTCTAATAAAAATAATGTGAAAAAATCATCTAAATTGCAGGTCACATCTGCTGATCCAATCATGGGGCCCCGGTTCTCTTCAAGCCTGTATCCTCCTCTTTAGTAAATAAAGACCTGCTGATCGGGATGAACAGACGTGGGTGTTTTCAAGGTGGTCTTCAAAATGGTTGTAGATGAGTGGAAGCATATGTAGGTATGCTTGGACAGTGAACACTGCCTGACAACTAATCAAATAATATTTATTTTGACACTAAATGCCTGTTTTAATTTGCCAATTTAAAAAAAGAAGTGATGTAAATATAAGCATATACCTATACATGTATGCATGCATGCAGTCTCACTTCCTACATGTATTTATTTACATGGGCTGTATAATTTGGTCCAAAGAATGGTTACAGGGACTTTTATTGTGCAGATGTTGCAGTCTTTATGTACACTGTAAAACAGATGGTTTAGCCAGTTATCATGAAGGCAGAATGCCATAAACCATCACAGACCCCGAGAATATATAAGCATGCACACAGATGAAGCCAATTTACTCAGGAGATGTAATCATTCATTGATGTGATTCAGTGATGGCTGATGAGTGTGCAGCAGGAAGAGACATTTACAAAGGAAAGGGAGTCTAAATTCTATGTTGCAAGACATTGATTCTCCTCAATGAGGTCAAAGAGATTCCCACCCTGTCTTAGATGTACACATGTCTGCAGCACTTTCCCAAACAGACCTTCAGGTGCAAAAAAAAAAAAAAAAAAAAAAATCACATTCTTTGGTTGTGAACAACAGATTCTTATTCCCAGGCTAACTTTTGAGAAATCATGTTTTTCTTTTAAGCCGAGGAAAGAGTTTCTTGTATGAGAAAGATACATCTGTGGTCTTTTGTGTTTTACACTAAGACGGTTAATCCCTTTGACAGTGTACACAGCAGTAACAGTAGTTAAGAGTGCATGAGTGATGTCTGACCCCAAAAAAAGCCCATGTTCCCCTGGGCAAGGAAGGTTGAACCAAAGACAAAGAAACCACATCTTTTCTTGATCTGATTAGGTCTGAGCTTGTTGTCCGGAAGTAAGACATTTAATTGGGAACACTTGTGATATCTTCTGATCTTTCATCAAGCAAGTCTTTATGATAAATCGTCTTTCCTATTTTAACATCTGCATTATATGCCTCCTCAGAGTGTGCTGCTGAATGAAGAAACATACCGAGAGAGAGAGAAAGAAAACATGTCAGGAGAAGTGAAAATTATTCATTCATGACCGGGATTGGACTGAGATGTTGCAGAGTCTGCTGCAGTCATTATTCAGTTACACTATGTGAACTTTTGACCCGTTTCTGTTTAAAAAAAAACAAAAAAAAATGTGTTTGGCTAGAATCTTTTTTGGAAATCCAAGTGTTGTGTGTGTGTAATATAGACCTCTGGTTATAGTTCTTAGTTCTTTCAAATGTAGTAAATGTAGTCATAATTATAGCACATTTATGTCATGGTGCCATGTCTGGAACACATTACACAGCAAACCTATACGTCTTAGAGTATGGAAGGTGAATTATCAGACTCTGTAATAACATATGGATCAGGCAGTGCAGTAAATTGTAGGCAACAGTATTTACTTACTTTGTATAAACAGAGAAAAGACATTTCCATCAATCACTTTAAGTGCAAAGTATTAACCTGGACATTAATCTGACTCTCTAGCTAAGGATCATATGAGTTAGCACCACTGATAATTTACATGTGTATGTGGGATTGTGGAAGTCTGTAGAAGGCCACCAAAGTATAGGAAAGCCTGAATTATTATTCTCATTTTTGCAAAAGGTGAAATATAGAGCTACTCTGCAAAATATATTTGATTCATGCATTAATAGTGACTCTGTCCAGTACAAGTGGTGCAATATTTTTTAATTCTGTTTAGATAGTAGAAAGGGAAGCAGTTAATTTTTTATTTAATTTTTTTTTTTTTTTTTTTTACTGTGTTGTGGGGTCAACTTTGCATAGAGCAGTAGATTTCAGCAGTTTGGATCAACGCCTTAGCCTTGAAAAGAAAAAGTACTTCTTGATGTTTTCTTTTAATGGTTTTAGGAACTAGATGTTGTAATTTAAAACTGTATCTACCAGTAAATGGGTTTCTATTGTATATTTAACATATTTCTGTGTGAACTTTTAACATACTCTGAACTTATAACTATGACCTGTGGTTGCACACAGGTTATATTGATACCGATACCAAGGGACTGAAGTTAAAAAATGCATCATTCCCATTTTTACTTCATTTCCTGCAGTATGGTATAGTGCTTTGAACTGAACTGAAGCTAGTAAATGCATTGTTTCTGTTTTAAACTTCATTTCTCGTTGTACTGCACTTCTAGTCAACTGAGCAATATGATTATAAGGCTGTTGTATTCCAAAATGGCAAATCTCTCCAAAACTATTGATTCTATCAACTGGAAATAATAATAATAACTTACATTTTTATAGCACTTTTCAAGTCCCCCAAAGCACTTTACATTATTGATCCATTCTCACATTCTCTCTCTGATGGTGGTAAACTACGTTTGTAGTGTCCATGGCTACCAATTTGTGCCTACGACCCCTCCGACTATTCATATGTATGTGAGTAACACTGGAGGCACGGAGGGTGAAGTGTCTTGCCCAAGGACACAACAGACTGCCTAGGATAGAGTTGATGGATGGATTCGAACCACCAACCTTTTGGTTATTGGACAACCTGCTCTACCTATTGAGCTATGGTTGAAACAGAGAACTGACAGTAACATGAATATAGATTGTAATGTAAAACTCCATCAAAACCACCATAATTTCTCATAACATTAGATTAAATTAGAATTTCATATAGAACATGGTTACATTTTTGCTAAAAAAAAAAAAATAAAAAAAAAGTGTGACTGCCAATATGTCTACAATTTGTTTTCCTTCCATAATTCCTGCTGTGGCGCTATACATGTTAAACTTGGTTTGTAGTATGGCTGCCATCCAAGGGTTTTAAGTAATGATCATATCTTTTTATCATCATTCAGACACGAGATATAGAGACAGAGGTTAATCCTTATCCAAACGCACTGACAACAATGTTTATATGACACCATTATTACATCAACCAGATTAGTGCTTGTAGTATCTCTTAAGAGAGCAAAAAATGTTTCTGTAGCAAAATGAATCTGTAAAAATGTACACTGAGCCAAATCCTTTATCTCTCTGAGGCATTTGTAGCACTTGTGTGATGACATACAGGTAAAGACATATTCACTAATACTACTGTTACAGTGCCTAATAGCACATATTGTTTTTCAAACGTTATCTTGAAAAACTTTGTTGCCCAGACTGAGTCAGTGAAGCTTTTTTTTTCACATCACCATGACAACATTGCATTGGAAATAACAAAAAGATAAAGATCTTAAAAAAACAAAACAAAACACTGCAGTATGAACTATTGATTTAAGCCCTTGCAAATATGCCTTAAAAACATGATCTCTATTAGTTCTGTTAGTTTGAATGGGAGTTCTTATTATCCCATGGTCTGCTCCTGCATTGTTTTAATGACCTTTTCACCTAGGAATGAAAAATGTCCTCGGGAAACCCCAGGTCTAACCTCAGTTTCATAACAGATGAGCATTTCCTGGTGTAGACAAGACCTTTACACCACAGTAGGAAAACTTCCTGGCATCTTGAGTTAGCTGCAAAGCTCTGGATTTACAGAAAGAGAGAGAGAGAAAGTAATGTATAACATTGTCCTCTTTCTCATTCATGCTCTCTGCTTCTCGCTCAAATGACATTATGGAAGATTCATTATTTCTGCTGACTAACTGCCCACGGTTCATGATCCACAAAATCCAGGGAGAGCCTGACATAATATCATGTGTGAGTGTGTGTGACTGGGAGGAGGCCAGCACACCACATACATGAGTCACATCTGTGCCCACTCAGTTTGCCTGAAGGTTTTATGGAGGATTTATGTTACCTCCGCAAGCCATGATTTCTTCCCACCTTCCAAGCATGGTCGCACAGTGAAGGCATAGTTTACAGCATGCAATACTTTGGTTTAGATTAAAATCTTTGAACTTGCAGGCAAAACGTTATAGTTTTGATGTTTATAAGCCTTTGTACACTTTTTTTTTTTTTTTTTACCATATAATATTGTAAAGACAACTGTACTAATCTATTGTATAATATGCACTATATTTGCTTTAACAACTAACCACATATAATTTTAAGGCATAGTCAGAAATACCAGAGACAATAAAGCTCCGGTCCCATTTTTGTGAAATCCAGTGTTAAGAGATCCCATACGGTCTGTAACCACTTGGTATGGCACTGATCTGAATCATGTGGAGCCTGAAATCTGCTGTGGTTCACCTCAGTGAAGCAGCCTTCAAACCAGAGGAGCAAAAAAGTGGCAGAAATATAGAGTATGGAGACAGAGAGATTAGAAAATGTTTCCATTCTCCTCTGGGTTTGTGCTGTCTTTTTTTCTGCTCGTTTTTCTGTCCCATGTGAAAGAAAATCATATTCCACATTTGTTCCACTTATGTTCATGCCCTCAAGCCATATTTTTTGCTAGTATTTTGTTGTCACATTCAGGATAATTAATTGACAGCCAGTCTTAAAAACAAAGAGCAGCAGTCACATAGTCTTGACCAGTGCCATGGGCAAAGATGGCATTTCCACAGATTGCTAAAATAATGAGCAGCTGTCAGAACGCTACAGGAGCAGATCTAGCCGAGGGCAGAGGGAGCAGCTATATCTTGGAGACATTTGTTATAATGTTTTATGCAGAACACAGCTTTTACTGGAAGTGTAATATTTTCATTTTGCTTTTAATGCTTCTACTCTGTAAGAGCTGCACAGCTTCTTCTGCTTGTTTTGCATCAAGGGTCGTGTGTTGACACAGGCTGTGATATAACAACAGCTTAAAGGAGATGTACCGAATTTTTTGGATTATAAGTCACAGTTTTTTTCATAGTTTGCCAGGGGATCGACTTATACTCTGGAGTGACTTATGTGTGAAATTATTAACACATTATTATATCATTCCACATGTTATTTTCACACTAAACCGCAAGAGGGCACTCTTCAACATTAGCGATAACTGACGTAAGGGACGTAGAAGAGGAAGCCCCGCCTCTTCTACCTCCGGAGTTGTTTAAAAGTGACACCGAGGATGAAGATTTGATTGGATTTAGTGATTTGGAGTGACACTGATGGTTTGGTAAATGTGTTAACATGTTCTTTATGCTATCTGAATAACTCTTAATATGTTCCGTTAACATACCAGACACATTCTCAGTTGGTTGTTTATGCGTCATGTGATGTTAGCATACCATACACCTTATTCAGCCTGTTGTTCTCTATTCTAATTTTATTTTAAATTGACTTTCAAGATGACATGTCTGTTCTTGGTGTTGGATTTTATCAAATAAATTTCCCCAAAAAATGCGACTTATACTCCAGTGTGACTTATATATGTCTTTTCTTCTTTATGGCTGGTGCGACTTGTAATCCAGAAAATACGGTATGTAGTATTTCTATATTAAAATGTTCAAATACCTACCTAATATCTAATATCACCATTAGAGTGTTTGGAATACAGAGCTCTGAAGTTCTGCCGTAGATACCAATGCACTTAATTGCACAGCTATGAACTGAATTTATTTCTACAGATGGTCCAGAAGATTTGTGGGAGGGAGTAGTGAGTCGCTGCTGTTCTACCATGGTGAGGAAAACTAACACAAGTGTCAGAATGTGACAAGATGGGATGGAAAAGGCAAAGAAAGAACTTTAATTAAAAACAGAAAGTGCCAATGTGGACAAAGTAGTAAATGAAAAGAATGGAGTTTGATGCTGGGATCAGGATGCTTCTTCTACACAAGTAAGTTTGATTATGAGGATTATGAAGGAGGAAAAAAAGTATTATGTGATGTCATCACCTTTGCTATATTGACTGTTAGTTTAGCCATGGTTCAGATTAAACTGTGCCAGTTCTTGAGTGTATTTGAAGGATTCCAAACAGATCTTTAGCACAGCTACTGACAACACAAACCATACACAAAACAAAGGTGATAGTGGTTTTACCGTGTCTGTTTTCTGTCTGGAAACAGAGCTAAGTTAATAGACCTATAATGTAAATGTGATAATTGTCAAGTCTTTTTCAGACATGTTTCTTCTTTAGAATATAGAAATTGTCAAAAAAGCAAAATGGCAAACATTTTGGTATCACTTTCCCACAGCTGCACAAAATGGCTTTGTGTGGTTTATCTTTTAAATACAGTCTTAAATACAGCTGCCAGTGGAGCATGTGTATTGTCATATTCTGAATTGTTCTATGAAGGAAGAAATCTCAAATTGCATGATTACACAATCTTATAAGTTATATTTTAAAACAGTGTCAGGATCTATGCGTTTGTGATTGCTCCTGCTTTTGACACAAAAGAGTAAGAGTAAATGTATGACAAATAAAGTGCCAGTCACTGAGATGCAACACAACACGCAACTGACAACAGTGCCAATGTTGAAATTCAACTCCATGAAAATAACAAAACAGAAATGCTCAGAGAGGTATCAGCTTACAGATGTAGTCCATTAAGAAACATTCTCACATCACAAATTACTTTTATGGTGCGGTAAGCTTCACAGGGAGGCATACCAGGCATAAAAATGAGAGAAAGATGTGGAGAGATGGATGGATGGGTCTCTCTGTGAGAAAAACAGACGAACCTTTATAGTGGTTCAGATAAAGAATCAATTCAAAAGTTTTACAGTAAAAAAAAAAAAATAATTAGGAAAATATGCAGAAAGCTTCCTCAAGCATTTACACAAGACAGACGTTGTATTGTGTGGTTTTGGCTTATTGATGTTCTGTGAGAGATCGCGTTCTCTGCAGGGTATAAGCGCCCCATTTATAGATGCATTCAGAATTTAGTTAGTTTGAACCATAGACACATACAATCTTTCAGCTCAGTGTGCTGACACATTAGCTTGGTTGACAAAGGAGACACTTTTTAGACCTTGGAGGCAAAGAGATAAATGTGGTCCGTTGGAAAAGGAGGGACATGATGAAAGGGAGAAGATGAGAAAGAAATTAAGAATTAAGACCCCCACATTAAAGTAACCCAGAGTCATATGTCAGGACAAATTCAGAAATGTTCATATCTGGGTCCTTTGAACAGCAACAGTGAAATAAAGTTTTTATATAGCATTGGAGAAGTTACAGTCAGTATGATAGCAGCTTCATAGTGACATTTTACATGGAGACAGAACCAGATGTGAAAACTGGAAAGGCTGAAAGAGCCTGAAGAAGTACTCACTTCACCTCCCTCCTCTCTTTATTTTGACTGATGTCTGTCTGATGTCTGTTCTACCCAGGCTGACTGAGACTTAAAACTAACAAACAGAGCTTCTGAATGTGTGGAAAAATACCACATGTTACATATAATAGCTTTTCATTTGCAAAAATTAGAAAAGGCTTGAGCATTGAAACTGTTTGTATAAGAGCACAAAGACACCCCACTGTGTTCCCTGTAGTGGAAACATGTCTGTTTGACACTGTGGGAAAAAGTTTGAAGCTAACACCACATCCAATCCAAAGCCTGTCTCCTCCCATCAGGTCAGTGGTGTTCAGATGCCTCATGTGGAAAACTTAATAAATAACAACAATAAGACAATACTATTGCCCCAGCCTGGTTGCAACCAAATATTTGGTAGAAAATTCGATTACAAATTTCATGTGTAACCCTTTAACACGTGACAAAAGCTTCTTTGTCAACTCAGGTTATCTAATGAGTTAATGTCAGTTGTGGTTCATTTTTTTAAGTCGACCTTTTTCTGTAGACACAACAGTTAAGATTTCTATCAGGTTTTCCAAACAGGAAAGCCAGGGTGTTAAGTGGCATTCATTTTGTTGAATAGACTGTTGAAAACAAAAAAAAAAAAGTTATTTACTTCCATAATAATAAACTATTTATCGACCACTATCTGCACATTCACTAAGTAATACCATGCACTGAGGAAATGCGGTTTGATCTGTTCTTCAGATGTTGAGCTGCAAGATTTTTTATGAGTGTGTTTTTATCCTGACAGGAAACATTGTCAAATACAAAGCACGGCATTCCTCACCTTTGTGGCTGCAGTCCAGCAGAGGTTTGGGGAACATATAAGTGTGGCACATGGACGTAGCATCCGGCTTCAGTTTAACTGGCGGAGGCCTTGGTCGTCCACCATCTCCTCTCCCTGGGCTGGGGTCCACCTGGTTGTCCTCACACAACGAGTCCACTCTCACCGTCTTCAACTTCTGTCCTCTTAGAGACAGGGGCTCGGCACACTTGGCGTAGTTGCCTAAGTTACGGTTGCTTGGCACTTGTAGGGTCCTGACAAAGCTATCCAATGTGCACTGGCAGTTCCAGGGGTTGTCATAGAGACGGAGGTAGGTAAGGCGTGGCAGAGGAAGCAGAACCTCCTCGGACGCTGTTTTTAGTCCATTGTGCTGGAGGAGGAGTGTGGTGAGCTGGGATAGGCCGCTGAAGGCCCGCTCCTCCACCATAGAGATGTCGTTCTGCTGGAGGTCCAGGCTCTTCAGCTGGGTGAACTGGGAGAACATGTTATCCCTCAAAACCTAGGGGGGGATCAGAACTGCTGGTTAAATAAATACTGCATATTTGTTTATCCAATCCTTCAATATTTATTCATTTTACAACTCTTTGAACTTAAATGAGTGGAGGTAGTGTTTAATTATGCTCATTTTCCCCAAGTGTATTCAGTGTTTCTAGCTCATGTTTCTATATTTATTACCTTTCAGAAAAGCATTTTGTCTTGTTTCTCTCAACACCTGTAACACACATCCTGTGTGCTCACTCAGACATGCAAAACCCTACACACGCAGAAACAGAAAATGCTGTCTTTGATCTCAGCCCTAGATAAATGGTGCACAGATGCTCATGGTATCAACAAGCTGCAGAAGCTTAAGAATTAGAGAAGAGGCTTGAGGGACTGACGTGTAGGGAATTGTTGAAAACTGACTCTTGTTGTGAAAAACTGTACTAGACAATACCAAGGTGTAGAAATGAGTCATTAATTTATACCTGGAATTCCATTGATAAACAGTTATATTTTGCAGCGCTAAGGAAATGGGAAACCTGCTGCACATACCTGAATTTTATTTCTTGCCAGCAGCAGGTGATGAATATCTTTAGGCCAGTCCTGCATCACAGTGGTCAGCTGTCGGTCCTGGCAGTCCAGGTATTTCTCCCCTGCCTCCATGTACTCCTTACACTCCTGAGTTTGACGCCTCATGACACCAGCCCTGCCTCTGCCCCGTATCCGGCTCCCGGAACCCCCTGACCGAGGACCTCTCCGGAGTTCAGCTGACCGGAGGAGCAGTAAAAGGAGGAGGGTAGTGAGGAGACGCATGATGGAAGAGGAGAGGGAGGCCTCTTGATAATCAGGTCAACCTCAGTTGTTAGAAGATTGGTGTGACGGGACACAGGAGGCCAGTCACAGCTGTTTGTATGAAGAGAAAAACAGGAAGACACAGAGTGAGGGAGATGTATTTTCAAAGGTATTCAGTGGTCATTTCACACAAATTGCCTTGGTGGCCTGTTGAAACATGTTGACAACTGAAATAGCAAATCTGCACATGTTGAAAGAATTAGCAGAGAGATCAGTGGGGTGGGGAGGGGAAACATGGAAAGGTGTTTGAAAAAAAAAAAAACAACGTCTGTGACGTGTTAACATATAAAGAGTTAAAATGTGGTCAGAGTGAAAGGCTGTTTTCTTTTTGGGTTGCCCCATAAATGTTTTCTACCTTCAACTAAGCACACCCATATGTTTTCACTCCCACACTTTTCCTGCAGGCTTTTCAACTTGTTTTCCTGATGACATCAAATCTCCTCTGATTTTTAATATTTCATACTTCTGACCACTCAGAGCTATGTATATTTTGTTGATTATTTACTAAACATCCAGATGTGATGACTTAATTACTTCAGTGTTTAAATATATTTGTGTAGGCCTTTTGTGTGTTTCATAAAATAGTGAAGTTTATTACTGTGGGAAAGTATGACCTTCGATGTTAAAAGAATAGATAGGTATTTTTGTTGTCTTGAAATATGCACAATTGATCCTTTCATTTGGCTTTCTACAAATACACAAATTTTCTAGAAGTGCTAAATCATTCTTGTTAAATAAACCAATGCTGACTGTCAGACATACACAAACACTGTCTGATGCCAAAGTCCCACACAACTCACAGTTTGTCTACATAGAGAAGACGGGCAGTATTTATGTCACCACAAGTGGTTGCTTGACCATTTTTGACCATCTGTCTAAGGACATATAGCACCATGCAGCCACATGTCTGTATAAGTGCACAGATGCACAGTAGCAAAAGCATTGGATAAATTCATTACAGCCCAAACAGCTATAAGAGCAATTTACTGCCTTTTTAACTGCTTGCAGCTCCACTGTCTTGCCATTCTTTGTTGCCAAAATGTGAAACTATCACTAGCCGCAAATATGAAAAGTCAGACACTGGAAACATTAATATTTATGGCATAATAATGATGGTAATTGTCATTTCTTTGCTGTGCAGCCACTTGTTCTGGACTTTTGCCTCCCTGACAATGTGAATATGTGTCTGCATGTGGACCTATGCCTCTGTGTTTTATGGTAAAATAAATGAGTCATAGGTCTCTTGTGTGATCAGTGGCAAAAAAGGCAAGGTCCAAAGGTCTGCCAAGTAACACTACACACACACACACACACACACACACACACACATATGCAGGCAGACATGCACACACTGATTTAGTCCAACTGTACCAAACCACAGCCCCCATGCAGCCTTCCAGTCTCTCACACAGTGGAACAAGCCTGTCAATGCAGATGGTGTCGTTCCATTGTGAATAACAGACTGGGCATGTTAGCTTGCTATAGACAGAAACAGCTGAGAATGTATCCTGGGACGCACTTTCCAGTCCATTGAGCACTCTTCAACTGTCCAACTATCAACCACGTTAAATGAAGGAAACATAAAAGATCAGTTCTCTGCACTGCAACCATTTCATGCACTGACATACTGCTAGTGATCCATCACCGGGGGGGGGGGGGGGGGGGGGGGGGGGGGG
>JAPSES010015514.1:0-13761 GCA_029822895.1 Maxillicosta whitleyi
ACATATTGAACCGTGTGTGAGAAGAATATGGAGCTGTGTTGATAAGAGAGCCTTCAGTTTGTCACACTGAGAAGAAATGTAAATAAAATAAATAAATAAAAACATATGAAAGATATTTTAATGACTTTAAAAGATTTTTTTTTTATAGTTGGTGTAGGTCATAAATTTAAATCTTAATGGTCATAAAAAGGTCATAAAAAGTCTTAAATTTGACTGACTGAACCCTACAGACACCCTGAAAACATTATTATTATTATTAGCAGCATTATCAAAATAGATTTTATTACTAGAAGTTGAAAAGGGCAAAATGTTAAAATACATAAAGTAAAATGTTCATAAAATCATAAACTGATGAAGAAAAGGTGATATTGCAATTTTTTTCCATTTTAGTTCCTGTTAAAAAAATTTTTTACACAGTTATTATTTATTGTGTTTAATCATGTTGCTTCAGTTAATGTTCAGCCTTAGTTTATTGCACTGGTGCTACTGTGACTTTTTATCACTTAATCATCTCAAAAATACCTTAAAAAAATCATCTTATGATTCACTCAAGTGATATTTGAAGGATTAATCTTATTTTACCGACAGCTCAAGGCCTAAACCATCAATAATTAGAACAATATCAATGAGATCAATGAGTAATAAACCAGTAATATATGTATGAGGAAAGAAATAGAGGTTAGTCCTCACTGCAGCCAGGTAAACTTATATGTTTTTCCAGAAGAATGAGGAACCACTGAACACAATGAAATAAACATTCAGTTATTAAAATGTCTCCATTTTTCTTGTATTTGTACTGAAATAAGATGAGATTCACTTCACGGACAGAAAATAATAACCGACACTGAGATAAGAAGGTGAAGCTGAAGGCCACGTGATACTGACACAATGAAACGTCAGTAGAACCATGACCTCTGACCTTTTTCTGTTTTCTGTTCGTGTTCAGACGGGGATGACGGACTCGGATTATGTCACCGCCTTCCAACAACTGCTGCTGCCTGTCGCCTACGAGGTAAAACACACACACACACACACACACACAGATATAATACACACAGTGGTGACGCTGTTGAACTGATGTGTGTGTGTGTGTGTGTGTGTGTGTGTGTGTGTGTGTGTTTTCAGTTTCAGCCTCAGCTGGTTCTGGTCTGTGCTGGGTTTGATGCAGCGGTTGGAGATCCAAAGGTAAAAAAAAAAAAAAAAGGATGAGCCTGTGAACATGTTTTGTTATTAATTTGTTGTTTGTTTTTTTGTTTGTTCAGGGGGAGATGTGTGTGAGTCCGCAGTGTTTCCACATCCTCACACACATGTTGATGATTTTGGCTGAAGGTCGACTCATTCTGGCTCTTGAGGTAAAAGCGCTCGGAGGCGTTCAGGGACACTTTGAATATCGTAATATTTGAGTCATCACAGTGAATAGGAGTATTTTCTATGGTTTATTGTTGTGTGTGTGTGTGTGTACAGGGAGGCTATAACCTGAAATCGACAGCAGAGGGCGCTGCAGCCTGTGTCAGAGCTCTGCTGGGAGGGGCCTGCCCTCCTCTGACTCCGCCCAATTCACCTTCACGCAGGTATTTACACGTAACACAAGTTCGGTTCTACACCGAATCCAGAGTGTTTGAGGATCCATAACAAGTTTTAAATGTGATCGTCCTGAATTAAGTCTTTAATTCTCCTTAAAATTGATCATTAATCACTAAAACATAAAGCATACAGCCGTATTTTAGTCTCAAGTACTAGCATGATAAAAAAGTTTTAAAAAAGTGTATCCTTTCATAAACACTGAATAATGTCTTAAAGCAGCAGATGATGTTTCATCAAATCTGTAAAACCTGAGTGTTCACAGTATCACCAATCCCTTAATCTTTCTCTGACTACACACCTGAATCATTCCCTCACAGTGAACATCTTTGAAGTGTACAAACTAAACCCATATGTCACTCGGGCCTTTTTGGAAATTTTGTTGCGAAGTGCATTGTGGGAATGGAAATTCAATTCACAAATATAAAGACTAACAGATTGGTGATACTTTGGTGAATGCGCAGATTTTATTAATTTGATGAAAAATTGGTGACGACACTGCTTTAACCATATTCTGCCTGTTACTAAACGTTTTGTGCATTTATAGATTCAGTCTCATCTGTAAGTTTAATGCACGTGTGTAAATAAGCGGCGCAATAATCGCACTTTTCTTAAGAAATTTCAGGTTATTTGTTATTTTATTCACTCTTCCAGTGCTCTGGAGTCCATCTCACAGACGGTATGTGCTCTGTATCCTCACTGGGCGTCACTACAGGTTCTGGGTAAGACACACACACACACACACACACACACACACACGTGCTGTTACTTTACTTAATGTCTGTCGATCCTGTTTTCACGTAGAAGGCAGCTCATCGAACCAGAGCGACATCATCAGAGCTACAGCCAATCAGGAAAGCCCGAAGATCACCAGCCCTGCCCACTCAGTTACCACGACAACAGGTCTGGTGTATGACGAGAAGATGATGGAGCATCTGAACATGTGGGACAGGTGTGCCTCACTCCCTGTAAATAAAGCTTAGATCATAAAACCAGTAAATGAACCGTTCCCACTGTGGTCTGTTCTTCTGCAGACATCACCCTGAACAGCCTCAGAGGATTTTCAAAATCTTTGCGAAACATCAGCAGCTGGGGCTGGTTGACCGTTGCCAACGGATACCGGTTCGTGCCGCAACCGAGAAGGAGCTGGCCATGTGTCACAGGTCCGTGAATACAACGAAATACAGAGAGTATCTAAAGTGGAACAGCAGAAGCAAAGGTTCCTGTTTTATTCCACACAGTGTCTGTACAATTTAACTCATTTATTACAAAAGCAAACGAAGACACAAATCTGTGGAAATTATTACAAAATGAATCAGAAAAGTCTTTATTGCCAAGTGAGTTTGCATGTACAAGGATTTTTTTTGTCCATAAACTTTACATTACATTTGGTTGACACTTTTATCCAAAGCAACTTACAAGGTATAGGCATGTATAGAGTACAGGGCCTTGCCCAAGGGCCCACCTGGAACTCGAGCTGGCAACCTTCCGCACCAAAGTCAGCGGTGTAAACCACTAAGCTATCCAGTCGTTTCTCAACATATAAAAAGAATAAACAATACTTTATACATTTGAAATTTGAGCTTTTCCCAAAATCTAATGATGTCTATTTTGGGTCATTTGTAAATGTATAAAGTCAGTTTGGTATGAATTCAACTAATAGTTTTGCTGCTAGAGTGTAAACAAACAAACAAACTGAACCAAAAACAATATCCCTTCAGAGGGGTGGGGTAAAAATAAAACTTTGTCAAAAAATAAAATTAACAGCTGTTCTCAGGTGTGAGTGTGACTTCCCTTTTTTTTCTTGGATAAAACTTAGTGTTCTACTTTAATTTCTAACCTTTTTGCTATTATGAAACCTAATTTTAGATGTTCATAGCATAATACCATGTACTTTACTGTAATAAAGTCTATGTATTCCAGTAGATGTGTATTTCACCCCAGTGATAAGGCGCTGTGTTGGAAAAAAATGACAAAATAACCATTAAAAGTGCTTGAATGTGACTTTGGAAAATGTGTACGAGGCCTATGATCAACATATCTGCACTTACCTGTACACGTGCAAATCAAACAGATGGACCTAAAACTGTATCATCTGCGTTTGCAGCGTGCAGCACATCGAGCAGATGAAAGCCACTGCGGCGATGAAGCCCAGAGATTTGTACAAACTGGGAGAAGAGTTTAACTCCATCTACATCAACAACCAGAGCTTCCAGTGCGCCCTGCTGGCTGCTGGGAGCTGCTTCAGCGCCGTGGAGACGATAATGAAGGGGGAGGTAACGCACACAGATGGACAGGAAGTGTGTTTGGTTGTGTGTAATATTAGTGTTGTGGGGTTTATGAGTTCATATAACGTGCATGAAGACAAATTTGATCTGAAGTGGGCCGGACCTGTGAAATAATAATAATATAATAACATAAATAACTTTCTTTCTCTCAAACTTTCTTCTTCTATGTTTTCAGGCAAAACAATTGTTCTTTTTTATATTATTCTATTTTTTAGGTTGTTTGTTTAGTTTCATTATTATGTTTGTGTCTGAAATAAACTGAAAGAAAGGAAGAAAAAAATGGAATTATGCGATGAAAATGTTTACATCTACCAACTATCCTGAACAAACTGACATTTCTGTAGAAAACGAAGTACAATTTTAACAATATTGTGTCTCAGTTTATCATTTACACATATAAATTACAACGTACAGATCACAGTGGATCTACAAATACACAAAAAGTTTAATAACAGGCAGAATGTTTTTAAAGTTCCACTTCATACATTTCAAAATGTTTATTTTTTCAGGTTATTCATGTTTTTGTGAAATGATAGTTTGATGTAGCATAAATTCAGTCAAATGTTTACATTTACAAAGAGAAAAATGTAAAGTTGTGAGTATTTATATGTTATTATGTTAGTATTTTACTGATCTGACCCACTGGAAATTAAACTGGTCTGTATGTGGAATCTGAACTAAAATGATTCATATCTTTAGTGTAATTTTTGTATTTCACAAATTCGTCCCAGGGGCCAGACCGGACCCTATGGTGGGCCGGATTTGGCCCCCAGGCCGCATGTTTGACACCCCTGATATAACCTGTTAAGACCCAAACATCATCTGAAAACTGCAGGATTTCTGAAAAATGTAACCGTGGCCTTAAAGGTGAAAACATGCGAACAAAGGTTCTAAACGTGTTAAGGTTACACGTGACGTTAAGGGTAAAAACACGTCAATGTAGAACCTGATCATAAGGATTAAAAATATATTTACACAATGTTGGATGTTAAGGTTAAAAACACATAGAATCAAATCTGTTTTAATTAGAATTATGTAATGAAAATGCATCATTCTGTTAAAAAAAAAAAAAAAAAAGAAGCTAAATCTCACTCGTTTAATACCGATTCTTTACGGTCTTAAACTCTTGTGTGACGTGTCCGTCTGTCCGTGCGTTCAGGTGAATAACGGCGTGGCCATCGTTCGTCCTCCTGGTCATCACGCAGAAAAAGACTCGCCCTGTGGATTCTGTTTCTTCAATACGGCTGCGCTCACTGCACGCCACGCCCAGAGGATCTCCCAAGATCCAAAGCTGCGCGTCCTCATCTTGGATTGGGACGTTCACCACGGCAACGGGACGCAGCACATATTTGAGGACGATGACAGGTGAGGAAGAGGAGGAGCAGAGATGAAGACAACGGAGAACATGTGGGGACAGTGTTCAGAAACACGATCATTAAAGCTGTTATTGTTTCACTGACATGAGCTGAGGCGTCTCTGTTCTCTGTCTACAGCGTCCTCTACGTCTCGCTCCATCGCTATGACAACGGGGTCTTCTTTCCATCTTCAGAAGACGCCGCACCCGAGCGCATAGGTGTGGCACAGGGGGCGGGGTTTAACGTTAACGTGGCGTGGAGCGGTGGACGAATGGGCGACTCCGACTACCTCGCTGCGTTTCATCACGTGATCATGCCAATCGCCACAGAGGTAACGCACACAGACGCACAAACAAACGCACACATGAACACACTATGATGGAGCGTTCTGATTGGTCGATCCTTGGTGCAGTTTAACCCCGGGCTGGTGCTGGTGTCGGCTGGATTTGACGCAGCTCGTGGAGACCCGTTGGGTGGATATAATGTGACACCCGAGGGATACGCCCACCTCACACACCTGCTGATGTCACTGGCTGGAGGGCGTGTCCTGCTGATACTGGAGGTACAAAAACACACACAGAGTAGACGTTACAGTCATGGACGCCAAATGAATAAATGACATCCATTTTTTATCACATGGTACAGAGTTTAAAGGTCACCCAGCCGCAGCGTACTGTCCAATAAATGACGTCCACAGTCATTACATTTATAAAAGTCATAAAAACTGAACTGACCTGCATCGACTCGTTCCTTCAGGGAGGTTACAACCTGTCTTCCATCTCTGACTCCATGGCCATGTGCACCAGCGTGTTGCTAGGAGACCCTCCTCCCTCCCTGGTGACTCCTCTCCCTCCTCCTCACCACTGCGCCGTGGCGACAATCAATGAAGTCATCCGACACCACGCCCCCTACTGGAGCTCCCTGAGGATACACAGTCAGTGCAGTCTCGCTCACTTTTTACTGTTTCCTTGTGTTTAATTCTGGTTTAATCGCTTTTGTTATTCTTTAATTCAGTCCCAGACTCTGTCCGGGCATCCCTGCCCTCGCTAAAGCATCGTGGGAAACGTGGTTCCAAAGGAAAAGGCAGGAGATCGGAGCAGGGCAGCTCAGACAGAGCTCTGCTGCCCCCTACAGGACAGGACGCAGATCGCAGCCTGGACCAGCTCACTCAGGGATTGGCCGGTTTGGACATCAGTCAGACCACTCCAGTTACGTCCACTCCAGTGGGTGGAGCCAGACCAAAGGTCCGCCTCAGCACAGAGCTGGTCCCCTCCGATGTAGAGATAAAGGCGGAGCCAAATGAAGAGTCACTTGTGCAGAGCCAATCAGAAAACAGTACAAAGTCGCAGCCACAGGTGAGAAAATGGGAGATGAAGGTAAATTAGATTTAACACAGTTCTGTACGTGTTCTTTCGTTGTTGCATGGTATATTATAGAACATAGGAAAAGTGGGTTAGTGCTAGATTAGTTAGATTTGGTTAAATGTGAAATTCCACACAAAACACTGAGCACAAACATTTACTGTCAGAGACAAGAGACAAAACTACTGTGACTGTTTCACCACTGATTACTAATGTTAGCTTTTTTAAACATTTTTTGTCATTCCCAGGCTGTTGCCACAACAGCGTCAGAGTTGGTTGCTAGTGGTAACACAGCTCCAGCTGAAGCAGGGGCGGAGCCAGAAGCAGAGGGAGCGTGTGGTTGGTCAAAGCCTAAGATGTCTCTGGAGCTGACGTGTGGAGTCGAACTGGGCGGAGTCAGTGAACATGAATTTATTCATCACTTTAGTGGTTTTAAAATCCTGCAGAGTCCAACCTGTCTGTCTGTCTGTCTGTCTGTCTGTCTGTCTGTCTGTCTGTGCTTCTAGGACACCATGTATGTGGTTGACCCGCTGCCCTGGTGTCCTCATCTGGACTCGGTGAAGCCCCTCCCTCCGTCCGGTATCGACATCTTCCTGCCGTGTCAGGACTGTGGCTCTGAGGCAGAGAACTGGATCTGTCTCACCTGTTACCAGGTAACGTACTCTGAATAAACCAACTGAAAGTGGTTCTGTGTCGTACTGATGTTCCAAACCGACCAGCAGGGGGCAGTGTGGTACCAGAACACACCAATGAATCAACCCTGTGTATCCACAAACTGTATCAGCCACTGAATAAAGTATGAACTCATTGTTTCCACATCTGCTTTATGGAACCATCAGCTTTTTTTTAAAACTGAGACACTTGTTATATCAGTCTCTAAAAATAACACTTGGTTTTAATCTTCACATGCTGCATCAGCTGGTACTTTACATTATGGTTCTGTTAGCTTAGCTCTGTTTTTGAGTTAAACTACTAATCACCTGACAATCAGACCTGTCACAGTTTAGTCTGAAATGCAGATCAACAAACAGCAACATAGCAAAGATTATAACATCCCATAATAACTTTATACCTTCATAAGCCTCAGAATCAAACTCACCTGTGTAGGAGAAACACTGACATTTTAGCATCAAACAATCTGTTCTTCACGTTTACATCTGAGTCTGGTGGAGAAAACAACAACAGTGATTCCACTTTTTATCATTTTTGTCACTTTATTTGATTCTAAAAGTTGTTTCTTTATGGTTCTCGTCCCATCTGGTCACTTTGTGATGCTTTGGTGTTAGATCGAGTGACTCACTACTCCCTCTAGTGGTCGTATAAATCCATCACTGGAAATAAATCCAGTTCAGATCTTTATAATCCAATACATTAGTATCTTTGGTGAATTTTTTTTTTAACATTTAGAAGTAGAAATACTACACACTGCCCCTTTAATCCGTCTACCTTTAGCGTTTCTGTGTTTAACTGTTATACTGGCGTCATTATATTAAATCCATTATCGATTTTATTTAATCCATTTCACTTGTGTTTACCGTTAATCTCAGGTGTTCTGCGGCCGTTACGTTAATGAACACATGGTGATTCATGGCGTGACGGCGGAGCACCCGGTGGTCCTGAGCTTCGCCGACCTGTCGGTGTGGTGCTACCTGTGCGAGGCCTATGTTCACAACCAGGTGAGAAATAAACAACAGTAGAACGTCACCTGTGACAGCCGCGGCATTCACGTCTGGATTTTTCTGACTTTTTTTTTACTTTCATGGCTACATTTTAATGTTTGTTATCATTTACATAGTTTTTATTTTGTTTTGTCTTTTACTTTTGCACTTGTTTGTATCGTGTGCGGAGTGAATTCTTATTTAATGACCATTTTTTAGTCATTATTTTCAATATTATCTGAAACAGGTAAGTCATTCTGTTCAAAGAGATTTGTAAATAGCTTTATTTCATGCCTGTAATTTAAATATATATGTTAAATAGCTTTTTTTCCTACATTTTATTCCATTTATTTTCAAACAGTAGTGAAACATACGCCATATTTAGTAGATAAGTAGATAGATTTGTTTTATCCTTCTTCTTCTTCTAGTAAATATCCTGAAATGACTTTAATGTAAATGTATTCAACAGTAAATTATTATGTACTGTAATGTATTATGGGATGCAATTTACTGTGATGTGATGTGGAATGATTCAATATCATCACCTTCCTAAAATAATTACCTTTTTGTTTTCAGGAAATACAAAAAGCTTAATTAGAAAATGTAGTTTTTAATGACGATACTGTCCAATTCACTTAAGCACAGATAGTTTGAAAAAAATGTTTTCTTTCTTAACCCTTGTGTGTTCTTTGGGGTCTGTGGGATGTGGATGATGTGGAAGAATTAAGGAAATTTAATTTAAAAAAAAAACGTAATTAATTAATTAAAAACCTTGTTCTTGAAACATCCTAAAGTGTGTCTTAATACTCTGTTTAGGTTCTGTTTGAAGCCAAAAATGCTGCTCACTGTGCGAAGTTTGGAGAGGAGATCCCTCCATGGACCTGAGAGGAGGAAGAAGCGGGGCTTAAAGGAGGACAGGAGGGGCTAGGAGTGATAGGAGGCGGGGCTAAACTGGTGAGGGGAGGAGCCAACTGCAGACAGACAGTATGGAAACCCCTATTTTCTCTTGTTTTCAATCTTTCAATAAGTCAAGGTTGCACTTTTGAGTGCGTTGCCATGGTTACCACAGGTGTCAGCAGTGGTGCTTTGTGGGAAATGTAGTTGAATATGCCTTCCGTGTCCCACAACTGCCAAAAGATGAGCTCACATGCAAAAAAAAAAGAAGAAATAAAATAGTAATAATAATAATCTTTCTCATTTGGTGCTGACCATCAGCAGCAGCAGCAGCAAGTTGTTGGTTCAAATCCCTGGAAATGTGATGTTTTACCAGGAGGATGAGGGTTGAAGTGATGGTTTTACGTAGAAACTGAAGTTTTTCTGGTGAAGTTCGATCTTTAGACCAGAGGGGATTCTATTTACGGTGTTAATGTTCATAACGTCATTATTTTAGACGAACACAGTCTGATGGAACAGGCCTGAACTCCACTTTTCAACTTATCGAGCTTTTTCACAGGCAGTGATTGGACCAATTGTGGCAGAAATTGCAGCCGCTTGATAATTTTTTTTTTTTCCCTTTAGCGTTGGAAACAGTTAGAATCCATCTCACGAGTAAAACCTGTGATTTTACGGCTGTACAAAGGGTTAACGGCACTGAGCAGAGTTTTAAACACTGATATAATTTCACAAATTCACATTTACAGTTCTGTAAACAAGTCTGAGGCCACCATTAAACATGTTATTTCAGTTCCATACACTGATACAACAAGAATATACAGGAAATATAATGATGTTAATTAAAAATATGTATGTTATAGAAGCTGTGCTGTGGTAAACAAAGTCCAAGTCAGATTCTGGGATGTTCTGATGGAAACTTGGTTTAATAATAATGTTATTTAATCAAATTTCCAGTCAAGAAAGTCTAATATATAATAAATAAATGAAAATCACATTCTGTCCTGACTTTCACCTGTAGAAAACATTTAGCTCTGATCGTTTTGTGTGTGTTTTAAATTTCGTGCACACGTTTAATTTAATAAAGAAACTGAGAAATAGATATCTAAATTCACTAAAATAAATAAATAAGTAAATATGGTCTAAGGCTTTTTTTTACACAGTACTGTATAAAATAACATAAATTTAAAAAAAAAATAGAAAATTAACTTTGGGAATAAATTATCTTTAATATCACATATTGGAATATTTACATCACACAGAATAAGATACAGATCAGTGAATACATTTAAAAAAAAATAAAATCACCTTTTGTTACGTTAAATAAATAAGCCCAAATTTTAATAAAAGATAAATGAGCAGTGCCTTCAGTTTGGATTTTATGAGTCTGTATGAGAAGTGATTTGGAAATGGACTAATTATTAAGAATTATTAATTGTGTATTAGACAGAAATGGAAAAAAAAAAAAAACTACATGTGTAATATTCTAGTGGGCTTAAAAGCAATACATATAGCCCCTCCCCCCCAACAATATAGAATAATATATTAATAATTCACTGTCTAACAAACTGATTATTAATATATTACATTCACAAATCTGACCAAAAGCATGTTTGACAAGTTTAATATAGAAAAACTGTATTTAAATGAATGAAAACAACAAAAAAATCAAATGTAAATATGACCAATGGTTAAATAAACAACAAGGTTAAAAGAAATATGATATTACGAGAATAAAGACAAAATGTCATAATATGAGAATGAAGTCTCAATGTTTGTAAGAATAAATTTATATTTGTGTGATGAATAAAACCTGTTATTATCTTTACAACTTCAACCTAAATCCCAAAAACTGAGTGTTTAGTTATTTATTAAAGCGAGAATATAGTTAAAGTTAAAGTTATGTTCACACTGAAGATTAAAAAAAATAATAATTTAATGAGAACAAATATGTAATTTTAAGTAAAAAAAAAATGTAATTTTTGTGAGAAGAAAAACCAACGTATTGAAAATTATCACCTGAACCATTAAAGTATGAAAAACACTCACAAGTATTTTATTGTTTATAAAACTTTAATCTGATCAGACGCTGAATTTGACTTTATTCTCATCAGATTCTCTATTTTTTTTTTTGTCATTCTGATGTTTTTCTCTACATCATTACTACTTTATTCTCATAATATTACAACCTTTTTTCCTCTAAATATATATTTTTAATCATCAGTGATGCCGTAATCCTTAATCTTTGTAAAATAAAACTGAAAACATCTTCTGAAACCATTAAAATTCCAAAAAGAGTTTGGAATAATTCCCTATTTTCTCTACATTTTGTTTTCACAAGACAACAAAATTATTTATTTATAATCTGAAGGCGATTAAATAAAAGTATTTGTACAGTTAAAACTACAGCAGCTGTTTCCATCCTCATATACTTTAGATTTCGATTTCTTTGGGTTTTGTGTCTTTATTTTTTTTTATTATTATTTATTCTTTTGTATTAATTATTTTGTAATATTTTGCTGCTAAATTGATTAATTGCGTCGACACGTTGAAAATAACAGTTAATGGTTTCAGGTTCAAACAACATTAAAACCAGGAAATTATCCATATTATTTCATATTTTATCCATTTTTTCCGTACGTTCAGGCCTGTTTTTTTGGACTGTGTTTTTAATGATATTTACTTATTGATTATTAAATATGTTTTTATTGAGCGTTCACAGTGACAGCTGGTTTCTGCTCCACGACACGTTTTACCTGTTTTTTGATTGTAAGAAAAAGTTTTGTTTTTTTTTTTTGTTTGTTTGTGGCTCTAAATTTACAGCAAGTTCAACCTGAAAGGATGAAAAAATCTGGAAATAGAAGCTGAACCTCCAGAGTTGAACACATTTGAGACCTTAAGCTGTTGAACCATTTGTTTGTTTTAACAAAACCATTTTTTTTTTCTGGACACATTTGAACCAAAGCTGTTATTTTCACTTCTGTGCAGTGCATGTCATTTACAACCGAAGAGGATTAAGGACACCGCAGGGAAATATAAGATCCAGTATCAGTTTGAAATTATTATTCTCTAAATTCAGAATTAATTTAATTTAATTTTTTTGTTTTTTTAATTTCTGACTTTTTGCTTTTTGTCTATAATTCTGCCCCCCCCCCTCAAATTTCAGACTTTTTTTTTGCCCATAATTCTGCCTTTTTTCCCTCAGATTCCTGACTTTAAATTCAGAATTCTGACTTTTCCTCTCAGATTTCTGACTCGGAATTCTGACTTTTTTTTTTGCCCATAATACTGACTATTTTTTCCTCACATTTCTGACTTTTTCTCTCAGATTTCTGACTTTAATCTCAGAATTCTTACTTTTTTCTCATAATAATAATACATATATATATACATATATATATGAAGTTTTTTGTGTTTTTCCGCAGTGGTCCTAATCCTCTTCTGTAAATTTACAGACTTTGTGTGAGAGCCGTGAATGTAGCGTTTCTGAGCTCTGGCCTTTTTTTTTTTTTTTTGGTGCAATATTCAGTTGTTTTTCATCTGGTTGTATTTTTCTCTTCTGTAACTTTTTATTTACAGTTTTACAGTGATTAAAGTCTGTAAAAACTCTGGTCTGTTTGTTCTTTGACCAACATCTGGGTCTGAAGACGTGACCAGAACAGATTAAAGTCAGGTTTACGTTCACGTCCAGAAAAGACACATTTAACTGAAATATGAGGGAAAAAAGTTTTCATTTATGTTTGTTTCATTAATTTTTTTTATTTTTTTTTAATTGTTGTTGATTTGTTGGGGGGGAATTTTGTTCATATTAATTATTTGTTTTTTGTTGGGGTTTTTTTTTTTTCCATATTGTTGATCATAGTCAGTTTACTGTTTGTTTTCAATTGTGTATTTTGTTAATTTTTTGTTGATTTTGTTGCTTAGACTGTTCATTTTATGTCAAATGTTCTATTGATTATTTTGTCATTGTTTTTCTTTAATTTTGGGGGTTTTTTTATTTGGTTTTGTTAATCTAGTTTGATTTATTATTTTTGTTTTTCATGTTTTTTTTTCACAGTTTTGTTTCTTAGTTTGTTCGATTTTACTTTGTTTTCTTCACATTTTTGTTAATTTATATAATTATTTTGTTCATTTTACTCATTTCTCTGTTCCTGTTGTTTATTGTTGTATTAATTTTCTTAATTCTGTTCTTTTTTATTTATTATTTTCTGTTTTTTTAGTTGAGTTTTGCTCATTTTCTCATTTATTTTGCTACTTCGTTCATTTTGTTTTCTTTCTTTTTTTTTTTTTTTTAGTAATTTTCTTAAACTTAATTCATTAATTGATTATTTTTCCACACATTTTATTTAGTTTTTGCAGATTTTCTAAACTTTGGATGGTCCATCTGATATTTTCTCATCTGTGTTTAAAGGATGCAGCTTTTAGAACGGTTTAATTTATCCATCCCACTTGTCTGCTTCTATTCATTTAATTGTTTTATTTTTTTTTTTTTTAGGACATACAGTATTTTCAGTTTCAGTATTTGTTTCCTCTCAACACAGTTATAAGCATGTCCAATTTTACAGTTTTCAAAAAAAAAAAAAAACCAAACAAACAACCAAAACAACTAAAAAAATAAAAGTTAAAC
>JAPSES010015543.1:0-13756 GCA_029822895.1 Maxillicosta whitleyi
AAGAAGAAAACAATTCGCACCCCCCCAATCTCTGCTGCGACTACAGATGCTAAAAGCGCTGGTTCATTGAAGTAGCATTCACAAAGCAGGATGACTGTTGGTAATATTCGGCACGTTTTCGCTGAAGAAACTCCAGCGGCTTATCAGCGTGGTTGTGGTGTAATGTCTCTAAGTGGTGCCTTAGTTTCTTTGGCTTCATGCTGTCCGCTGCCAGCATTTGTAGACCCACTACACACGCCAGTCTTTCCTGGTCTCCCACTATGGTCACAGTGAAGCCAAGTGCTACATACGCTTTGTTATATTTCGTCGTCTTAGCTTTCGGGTGACTTTTATTTCATTTTTCATGTCCGCCTTTCTTTTCGTCCCTGTTAAATAGTTTTTCATGTTGTCTCTTGAGGGTTTGTTTAGTGCACTTCCTATAAAAAAAACCCAAAAAACAAACTTACACTATAGAGCTCATAGTACCTGCGCACAATTGGACAATGAGAGCACCACTGCCAATTACAGTAGTGGATCTGCAATTACACTTTATTGTATAACAGCAAGCGATGAACTGGCGGCTCATCCAGGGTGTACCCCGCCTTCAGCCCGTAGTTGCTGAGATAGGCTCCAGCCCCCCCCGCGACCCCGAAAGGGACTAAGTGGTTGAAAATGGATGGATGTATAACAGCAAAAAAAAAAAAAACATGTTCCCCAGGGTCACACGCTGGCGTCACACAATGTCCCCCCAGGGGGGCCCGCCCCACTATTTGAGAAGCACTGGTCTATGGGATGTGGATGTGGAAGTGTTAACTCATTTTCCTCACCAGGCATAAGATGAGTCATATAACATAACACATAACAGCAACTTTCTTTTAATGCATATTTACAACTTGAAAGGTCACATGACTCGGTGACACCGTAAACAACATGAGTCATGTGACTCGGCACAAACTGTCCCCATAATACTATGAGTGCGGCTAGCTACAATATATTATGACACCACCTGATAAGATAAAACATGAACAAAATTATTGATTTGTGAGATGAGTGATGACTTTGACTGCAGTAAATGCATTTTGAAATCTATTTTTTTTCTCTGCATCATAAAAACTGAAGGAAAATTAACCAAACTCATCGAGCATGTCACAAGAATAGACATTGTAAACATTTGGAGAGAGTTGTGCAACATCTACTAGTACAATATTTGTCTTGTCATTTTAGGTATTTTATTATTCATTCATCTTAATGTAAATTTTAATATTTTATGACACATGCCGGTAGTTTTTATTCTTATTTTATCTGTTGCTTTTTAAGGAACTCTACTGTGTATTATTTCCGTGCTGTGCGTTGAAATTTCATTCTGTAACTACATTTAGAATGTGTTTATTGAATGACAAGAATAAATCTGAATCGAGTCGAACTGAGATGACTGGTTTAAGTATGTTGGCCATACGTTAATTTATGTTTTCTTCAACAATGAAAAAGGCCAGATTGGAATGTTTTTTCTTTCAATAAAGTACCTATCTTCAGCTTAGCGTTGGTGTCTCAGGTTGTGGCATGATGATATATATTTGTAATGATGGAGCAAGAATACTAGCATGAATTTATATCACATTTAGCATCGCTGACTCAGTTACAACCTCAGTGAAACATAGTAGTACTAGAAACAGTACCTGATAGTACCTGATGCACCTCCATGAAAACACCAAAATTGTATTTTAACCCAAAAAGACCAAGTATTACTTTTGTGTCATATGTCTCAAATTCACTTTTCTCTTTTCTATTTAACCTATTCTTAAGGAATTTATCACCATTTAATATAATATTATCATCTGTATTTCACTTTTTTTTTCACTCAAAATCAAGTGTTCTCCATTATTTAATTTGAATGTAGCCTCAGTGTGTCCATCCACTGATCTAACCCCATGGGTGTTACTGGTGAATCAACGTTGTAGAAGATGGTGGTGTTTCCAGGTTCACTATAGATGCTCGGAATGTCCAAATGGCGTATGTGATGACCATGAAAAGACGCAAAAATGCATTTTACACCAGTTATTTACAGCGTTTGGGTAACTTAGTGGTTTACGCCACTGGCTTTGGTGCGGAAGATAGCCAGTTCGAGGCCCAGGTGGACCCTTGGGAAAGGTGCTTTATGTACATATACAGCCCTATACCTGTACCCACAAAGGGGCAGTGTCTCATTGTGCTCGTCCCAACCCCGAATAAATACATGGTTGTGTTAAGAAGAGCATGTGATGGAAAAACCTGCCAAATCAACATGCGAATGTCATTCACTGTGGCAACCCTAAAGGGAAAAGCTGAAAGATACTTAATTTTATTTACATGGATTGATAGAATTAGTGGATTAACAGGTATTAGAGAGTTTATGGATTAATTGATCCTATTTTTTTTTTCTTTCTATTTTTGCAATTTTTTTTGTTTATTTTGCACTGTGGGGCCTTAGAGTTTTGTAATTTCAGTTTTCTGTATGGGATGTACATGGCAAAACTGACAAAGCTGACTTTGATTTTTGACTTTGACTTAAAAAGCTGTACTCAATCAAGACGAGTCCAATGGAAACCATTAACCATGGAACCCGGAGAAATGTGTGTGAACCAGCTTTATCTTCAACTATTCCTCCATCCATTCTCACCATTTGTAGCTGAGCAGATGCTACACAGTCCCTAATTTCTGTGGAAATATATGCAAAGAAGAACAGCACAGGTCAATGAAATGTGTTCTCAGTGGGTTTTTCTTTTCCTTTAAAGTAGTGCATGTCAGTAAGCCTGTGTATGGCACACACAGATGTGTCACCCTGCTCTACCTGAGACTACAAAGTAGGACGCCAATTCTGGCTGCTTTCAGGGGAGACAGTCTTGAGTCATATACAACCCCACTCACCCCCCCCCAAATATCCCCCAGCGATATACGGTGGGTGTACTCATAGTAGAGCTTAAATACACACAGATACTGAGGCATGGACACACATAGACGCTCACACATACAAACATATCACTAAATACTTAAATGCATCCAGGGGAATCAGCCATTGCCCTGGAGATGAGGTTTTTTTTTTCTTAAATGAAACATTACGTAATCTCAAAGTGATAAACCAGAGAGTGAGGACAGGAGGGAGGAATAGAGGAGGGGAGGGGAGACCTGTGAGGTGACATCCCCGGTGGAACAGCACAAACTGTGGTGGCTTTGTTAGCGAGACAGAGACACGCAGAGACCTCAGCGTGGCATCTCACCCCTGCCGCCTCACCGAGGAAATTGACTGCTCTGCTTTGGCCGATGATGCTGTCTGTTTGCAGCGGATGTCACAGGACTTTCCTTGTAGGAACAATGACAGCCTCAGTCCTTTCTTGTAACCTCTTACTTGTATAAATTCTTAAAAGTTTCTGTCATCACCATTTTACACAACATAGATGATTGCAATAAATTTGTAAAAAAATTAACTGACAACAAAAGAAAAAAAAAAGAGGTCACTCTTGATTTGGAAGATGTTGCACTGTTCTTTTGTGGTGTTTTTTTCTGCTCTGTATACTTTTTTTATTTTTTTTACCGTATCATCTCCATCACAATTATAAGGAAGCCAAAGTGTCTTAAATTAATTTACAATTATATAAAAAATAAAGTGTGTTGTCGCTGTCAAGCAGATTCTAAGTTAAATAGACATTATCAATTTGAACACAGCACCTCTGATAGCTATGATGCAAATTAGTGACATTAGGCATAAGAGACACAATTGGGATGAGTCATTAAAGGGATAGTTCGGGATTTTTGACATGAACCTGTATGACATCCCCATCATCAGTGTAGTACAGCCACGATGACTTACCCACGACAGTGTCCTGTGAAAAATTCATGTCAAAAATCCCGAACTATCCCTTTAAACACATATTTCAGTCTCAGGTATGGAGATATTATTTTGTTGATGTTGCTATTGAGTAGTTCCTCCAGTCAACAATGCAAACAAATCAAATGGATCCAAAAATCAGCAGAATGTCATGAAGTTAATTAGTGCTGCTGAGATTCGTTGATTTACGTACGATTTGACGTAATCGACCATGAAAATTAGTCGATGGCAATTTTTTTAGTCGATGAATGGTTTTACTATTGACCGCGACACCTGGGGTATCCATCTAAGATGCTTATAAGACCCCTGTCTTACAGGCATCTTGAGTTTCATTGCCCCCTCTTATGGTTGCCCCCCCAAGGTCTGCACCTGTTCATCCCCTCATCCCTTCCCTCCCCTCGGTCCACATTGTGTTCAAAATAAAATGGACACAACAAAATAACACATAATTGATTTTTTTTAATTAGACGTTCAAATTAGTTGACTAATTAAAAAATTGGTGAAAGCTTAAGTGTTAGAAAATTAGTCATTAGCGACAGCACTAAAGTTAATAACACATTAATGAAAAAGGGCGTTGAAATTGATCTGTGACTGTCAGAGATCTTAGGTAACCAGGTAAAATATGAACATTCAGCAGTGTCTCATTAAGAAAACAGTGGAATACTGAGGTAAATTTATGTTATAAAAAGGTGACTACAGGCTGCTGAGAGAACGCATGTGATATGAGACTGGACGGATCTACCATTTTAGTAAAAATGCTACTATACTCTACTCACTGTAGCCAACATGCCTTTATTTATATTATATTCATTTAATATACTACACACAGATTCAGCGTTAATGTGCAAAACCAGATTGTGGTCAAATGAAGAAGCGTGGACATTTTGACGAGTTCTGTGCATAGTTGAAGATGATGTCTAAACTGTTTTCTGCAACTGTAATAATAATAATAATTATTATTATTATAATGCATCTGCAAAGGAAAATTAAGGGGTAAAAGAAGTGGAAATTAAGCAGCAGTGTGCACATTCTAAGCAACTTCAAAACAGTCCAATATTTTTCTTTCTTGATACAAGTGAACTATATTTTGGAAACTTTTTTGGCATAAAAGCTTAAAAAAATAAGACAAACTTGGCAGCTACTTGGTTTCCACAAATATTTTTTAGGGTTTTATCTAAAAAGTAGTTGACTTTTCAGGCTACCTCTATCTAACCCATCGCTATTTGAAATAAAAACCTCACAGCTAATAACTTCATATTGAAATTGGCAAGTTTTACTGAAGTTTTGGATCATGCTATGAGGCCGGCCTGCTCAGTTCTTTGTAGCACTTTCATTCTTACTACTTCAATGCCAGGGCTTGACTCCTCTACGCACAAATGTCCAAACACAACAACCAAAGCAAAAACCCTTAGTGAACTATTTGTGAGGCAGTGCTGCCCAAAGCCACTGAGACTGATTTACAAAAGACATATTCATGAATGACGGAGGGTTCAGTGAGACAAAATCTGAATATAGGACTGACTTTAATAGACTTTATAACTGCCACATAGATACAACCACGTGAATTCAGATGTGGTTCTTTTGACAGTGATGATCAAAAGCCTCATTACCATAAACACGTTAAGTGAGCAATGCTGGTAAGGAGCACCTTTTTGGTCAATCTTTCACTGGAAGCATTTTTATATTGAAATGCAGTATAAAAAAAACAAACACTGAAGCATTCCCTCCTGCTACCCCCCCTCATCTCTCCTGTGGTCCCTCCCTGGTGGTGACATTAAACACTGAGCTGCCTCCGCCTCCAGTCTGAGGAATAGGTCAGCTCCCTGGCTGCCGTCTGCCTGCAAACACACACTGTTTACCCGCCAGTCTGCAGCTACACACAAACACACTAATGCAGGAGTAGGTATGAGATACACGCACCAACACACGAATGCATATTCACACACAGCAGCAGAGTTTGCACACACACTCACTTGGTGTATTGTGTGTCCATAAATTATTCATGAGACTCTTGTCTGATAATTTCAATTGCATGACTTGATTATCCTGAAGTGCTAAATAACAGTATATTTATGATTTGACATCAGCCAAGCCTTCATTCTAAGTAAAATGAATTTAAGATGTGTTTTTTTTTTCCTATGTAGTTTTTTTTTTTACAAATTATTTTACCTCCCAGAATGCAGTGAACAAACACACAAACCCAATTGTTGCCTTTATTAGGGGTATTTTTTCTTTATCACCCAACCAGCTATTGTGTTTTATGTAAAGGATTGTCACTGTATTGTGATACTATTGATATATACCAACATATGAACACATTTTGAGTGAATGTACACAACATGTCCAGAAAAGAAAAGCGAATAAGTTGAAGAATTCCATTGGATAATTACTGCAGTGACTAATATGTTTCAGCTTTAACCCTTTAAATGATACAATGAGTAGCAGTAGGTGCTGTGTGTGTATTAGAATGGGTTAAATACAATGTCATATACATAATACTATGTCAACATTAAAAACAGCTGACAGTTAACCTTTAGCCTTAATTTCTTAAACCACCATCATTTTGTTACAGAGCATAAACACTGGATTGTGTTTCAATGCAAAAATGTCACATGGTCCAATGAGTCCAGATTGATCCTGCTCTAGAGTGATAGGTGCAACAGGGTGAGAAGAGATGGAGATGAAATCATTACCCATCATGCCTAGTGCTGACAGTATAAGCCTGTGGAGGCAGTGTTATGGTCTGGGGTTTAGTTAGTCAGGTCTAGGTTTAATAACGTTATGTGTCCAAAATATGCCATGTCATGGATGAGAGCAGAGGAGACTGGTATGTAGTCTGCATTTAAAAATTATAAAAACATATTTAACACAAATTAATAGCATGATCATCTTCAAAAAGACAAATACATATTTTAATAAAGTTGTCGTTGTTAGGTTTATTTTAATGTAATACTAAAGTATGTATCAATTAGAGGGTGCACTCTATTTTATCTGTTTATTATTGGTCATTGTCAATCATGACATGTCATATCATGTTTCATTGTTTTTTGGTGATATTAATTAGTACTCACTGTGATACTTTTACCCTGCCCCCCAAAAGGGAGGCAAGGGGTGTTGTTTTTGTCTTATTTTGTTTATTTTTTTTGTTGTTAACACTCTTGCAGCAAAACTATTGGTTGAATTCATACCAAATTTGGTTTACAGATTGCCATTGACTCTGAATATATGTCATTACATTTTGGAAAAAAATAAGTCAAAGCTAATATTTTTTTTATATACATTTTGTAAACACCCCTTCCCCGTTTACTTACAATAGGTGATATTTCACATGTTTGTAGAAGCAAAACAATTGGTTTAAATCCTACCAAATTGGGCTTATAAATTGCCAGTGAACCACAAAATTTCACATGTGTATAAAAATATCAACTTTGTTTCAATTTATTTGAGACTTGGCTCATCTACAGTATATAGAGGCACCTGATACATCAGCCACACATGCATAGACATGATGACTTCAACTGCATCGATGCCAAAATAAGGTGCGAGGGGCGGGGTTTGTTGTGCCTGGAACCACTTGTTTTCATCTATTGTCGGTTGTGATGTTTGAATATCTCCCAGTTTTTCTGTGAACCCAAGAAAAATGACTGTTATTGTGGTGACAAATAATCATTATCCTAAGTAAACATATGAATAAGCTCATTGAGAGAATGGCATAGTGAATGCATGCCATAATTACTGTGACAGCCTGTGTAAATACATACGTCTTTCTTACATTTTCTTTCTTAAGCAAATGTTTGATGTCTCTTTGCAGAATTTTTTTTTTTTTTCCTCAGGATTGTTTACGATGGCTGACCAAATACTTTTCACACTCACTTCGGGCTGGAGGGGGTGAGAGATTAAGACTGGACACATCACAATTTAAGCATGTGCGTGTGTGTGTTTGTGCACTTCTGTTGTATGGAATGTTGAGAAGTGCATTTTTGACAGCAAAGCAAGTCTTATGTCCCTGGTCAGTTTTTGCTGTTGAATTTGTGATGACTGAACGACAATGAAAGCAAACTGCAGAAGAAGCAGGAAAGAAGTGATGAACTTGACAAAAATGGAAAGAATGAGGGCAAAGGGAAGGAAAAGAAAAGAAGGGAGTGCGTGAACGCTTTTAGACATTAAACTGCCTTTTATGGACTTCAGACCTGTTAATATAACCTCTGGTACAGGACAGTCTGTTCTCATTATTAATAAATCACACTGGAACCCAAACCTTTATTGGTGAGTCTGACAGAAGGAGCCTTGTTATATGTTACATGCCAAGGGACAAGTAATTACAGAGGGAGTTAAATAAGACATAAACACATGACCACACTAAATCCACTTCCACAGCTTTGGAGGCATTATTATGCGCGTTAATCATTAATGACAAAGCCCAAATTAAGGCTTATAAAATTACACTCAGCAGTAAGGTGTTCATGCACAACTATTAAGTTCCTAAATCAGGTTAGGCTCCGTGGTGTGTTTCTTCAGCTCAAACACTCCCCGACAGGCCACTCCAAGTCATTCACCTGCTGAGAGTGCAGGTTTTATGACTATTCATCTTGTATGCTTCACCTCAGTGGGGAGCAGAATCCGGCACCATCATCAGTCTGTCTGCACTAAATGAGCATCCATTCATTCAGCAATTACATCCAGCGACAAGTGCATGTGTGTCTGGAATGATTAAAGGTAAAATAAGTGTCTCGGATGCAAGGCGCAGACACTAAAGGTCCTGTTGTGGAGAGTTGGATAAGGATCCTGCAACTCAACACCTTTCAATCAGGTCAGCGATAGCGGTTAGCGGACCAATTTATATGGAAGAAGAAGAGCAGACTGACAGCTTCCCTGGATGTCACTTGTACACTTGGTATCGCTGCACATAAATAATCAATCGTTAATTAGAAACGCCAATGAAGTTCCAATTCAGTTACTTGAGCAAAAGTGTTAAACAAAGCCCCAGACAGTGGAAGTTCAAGTATAGACAGATCAGCTTGGGTTAGTGCGAGACGTAAAGCAGGTCACAGTAATACAACACGTCGGCCCAGGAGAGGTAAACATGTCAGAGAGGGTAAACTCCTTGAGAGTCCACTTTTCTGAGAGACTCCTTTATTCAGTAACACTGCAGCAAGAAGCACTGGCTCCGACTGACATTTCTAGGACAGCTATTTGTGTGTGAGCTTTAGTGTACCTGACCAAGAGACGTTCCTTAAGAGAGAAGCCTGTTAGAGTCAAAAGTGTAGCTAAAATCACTCAAAAGTAGTGGAGCAAAGTGATTAGCGCTTAGTGGTAACTATTTGAAGGACCTACCTACCTAGCTAGCTAGCTATCTATCTATAGAGCTGCACAATATATCGTTTGAGCATTGTCATTGCAATGTACATGCATGCAATAGTCACATCGCAGGTCCTGCAATTTAGGAGGCAAATGAACTCTGTGCTCTCATCTAATTTCAACCTGGGTACCTGACACACACTGTGAGCAGTGATCCACCAATCACAATCGTTCTTAATCACTTTGATGAAGCAGACCACGCCCCCGCACATGGAGTGAGTTGCTGGTAACAACATTGAAAAATTAACAACAAACAAGAGAAGAATCACAGAAAACGAAGACTTGGTGCCAAAAAGATTATTATTATTATTATTTCAGATGATTTTCAAATGTGTTCTGTGTCGAGAGTGCCTCGCACCTGTTGCCACAACGAGAGGAAACACAACTAATTTGTTTGACCACACAGCTATTATATCTTCCTGAGTAGTTTTTCATATCGCAATATATATTGCAGGATTTAAAAAAATCACAGATACTCCTTTATCCATCCATCCATTTTTTTAACACGTTTCATGACAAATGGTACAGGCATCCCTCCACAGTTTAACTTTCCTTAGTGGGTTTCCTTAGTGTTTAGGAGAGATCTTTATCAGACAATCATATTGAATTCACAGTAAGTCATTTCTGCCACTAGTCCAACGACCAATACAAACGTGGATTATTAGCCAGGAATAAACCTTTCTTACAGATTAAAGTTTCACTTATTAAATAGCTGTGAGTTAATATTATTAGTTAGCAGATGTGATACAATTGACAAGAGGATTTGATGACTATTGGAAAAAAGTCAAAGAAGACACGTTAAAAAAGGTATTCTAGTCATTTTTAGATAATTCAATGCAGAAATATTACCAAATATATTCAGACTAAAGATGAAAGATTGTAGTCTGGTCAGTTAAATTTGATGTCATGGTTCAATAAGACTCATTTCTGTGTCTATTTACAGTGGAGTCCGTTTGTTTATCTACTATAACTACTACTAAAACCTGAAGGCGTGCTTTTCCACAGTGAGTGTTTCACCTGAAGTAGGGTGTAGAGCAGTGGTTCCCAGGCTTTTTTTTTTTTTTTGGCTCACATACTGTATTTGTGGTGAACCCAGACATTCCCTGACTTACCAGGAAAAACAAACGAGCCATTAAGGGTAGCGAGAATGCATAGAGAATACACACTATTTCAAAACATTAAATACATAAAGGTGTGCATTTGATCCAATTGGAAGAAGTTGACAAAACTTTTGAATAATTGTCCTTCCATTGTCTGGACGTGATTTGTGCTGCAGCCATCGGGAAGCCTGCACCTGCTATTTAAGGGAATAATCCTTTAAGTTAAAATTCCTGGATCCAGACAGTGATCCAGATCACCTCCAAAATGTAATCATCCGTTCCTTGTCTCAGAGCAAAGATTTCCTGAAAATTTCATTAGGTTTTTTCAATAATTAACGGAGATACTGAGAAACTAATTTTTTGGCCCCATTGACCCCAATGAAACTGACCCCAATGAACATTTGACAGATAAACAGTACCACAGTGCTTCAGTTTCATCTTCACATTTTGTCATGTCTTCCATGTATTGTGATTGCATCTCTCGAGTCTTAACCTTGGATTACGTGTATCACTATGAGTTAATCCTATCAGATCCATGATGTTGCTGTTGCTATGACGGTGACGTATGAGATTAGTGACATGTTTGTGAGTGAGTTTGTTTCTGATGATAAAGAGGAAGAGATAATAAAAAGTCATGTCTGTTTGGGCCCTGGTTCAGTACATGACAGACTGTGGAGCTGTCAGGTGTTGTAATTTATGATGAGATGCTAAAGATCATCACAGAAGTTGTCTAAATGTTATGAAAGTGACAGTTTTTCTTGATGTGGTTAGAACTGAAGTTGGGAATTGTGCATCTTTAGTCAGAAAATCATTGATATTACATAGTATTATAGCTTTAAATATGAAGAAGCAACAGTTTGTGTCAGATTTCCTGCTGATTTCTGCCCATTAAAGTCATTACCACAGACGGTGCACAGAAATTTACAAGTAAATTGAGCGTTAATTTTGAGGTGCGTCTCTACCTTCACCATGACAGCTCTGTGGGTCTCACTGTCAATGTTGCTGCCTATAAATGCTACATTCCCTCCAGTATCAGTTTCACAAAATCAGTCAGTGTTTTTAGTGCTGTGTTAACCAAGGACCTAGTGTTTTGTGTCAGTTCCCAAATGATTTTTGTATATATTCAATCTTACTTAAGTGATTTATCACCATTTACTGAAATATTAGCTTCTGTAGTTTGTGTTTTTTCATTGAAAATATATTTTCCTTACTGATGTTAGACGTTCATAAAAGCTCAGATAACAGTCGATGGTTATCTTATCATAAATAGAGAAAAATGAAAAAAATTAATTTCAGTTAAATCTCTTATTAACGGAACATAAACCCAATGTGTCCACTGTCATTGATCAAACAACATGGGATTTAGCAGTGAATAAATGCTGGTGAAAAAGGTGTTTGCATGGTCACTACAGTGTCTCTGAATGTCCAAATGGGTCATATCTGATGACCAAAAAAACAAAACTGCATTTGACACCAATTATTTACATGTATTGATAGGATTAGTGGATCAACAGGTTGATCAGTAGATGCTTTTGGTCGACAGTAGATGTTTGGATCTTTATGGGTTAAATAAATGTGGTTCTAAATCAACTGCAATTTGGTTAACGATGATAAATTTGTGAAAAGGAGAGGATTTTAAAATATTTGCAAATGAGGACTTGCTTCTGTCTGTTGCATTTTTGCACTTTTCTTTTCGAACATTTTTTTTTTTTTTTGCTCTTTTGTTTTATTTTCAGCTTTTCTACCGTTAGATTATCTTCATTCTGGCAATTACCCATACTGTCTAGCTGTAGTTGAAGGAACCTACAGTCACTAATTAAGTCAAATATCTATAAACACAGTAAACGTTGCAAAGAAGTTTTAGCTATTTTCTGACCGTGAAATTGTTCTGCAAGATGGCAACTGATCAAAGCGATTACAGACAAAGACAGAAAGGAGAAAAAAACAAGGAGATCAGTTCAAATTCCCCAAATGCTCCTCAAATGAGAACAGATGAAACTGGCAGAAAGAAGGGCAAGTTGCCCACACACACACAAACACAAACACACACACACACGCGCACACACACACACACACACACACACACGTATAAACACCATACGACCCAGCAGGAAGCAGAGTTTGAAATTGAACTTGCGAACACACGTGCACATGCACACAAACGTAATCATGGTTGATACACACAATCATCACCATCTCTTTAACCCTATAATACCAAATGTATCATATTTGATACATGAGTTTTGAAAGCCGCTACATAATCAGTGCGATATTTTTTTTCTTGAAAGACCTGTTGTAAACAATCAGATTAATCAACTATCAATTAATTGTTATTAAGAATTAGCTTGATTAAATTATTAATTGTCAGTTAAATGCCCTTTTTCACGGCAGGATTTATGGTGTCAACAGTAGCTCAAACTACAAACGTTGAAGTTGAATTTGGCCGCAGCTGGGAGTCTGTTATCAAACCGGATCAATGCATTGATGAGTTCAAATCGCTTTGGCAACATGGTGCAGCCAAACACAGACCGGCCCGTCTGTTTGTGGGAGCAGTGCATCCCTGTCTAAATGCACGCATAAATGGCATGCCACAATAGCGTCATGGGGGGGCATACCCACTTATCAATTAATCATTAATCGATCAATAGTCAGCCAACTAATGATTAATGGATTAATCGATCATTTGCATTCCTAAATTAGATACATGCAATACATGCATAATCCACCAGGGGGAAGGAATTCATTCACTAGAGGCCTTTCTAGTGACACTACATACTTGTTATTAATGAGCAAAGACCAATTTGTTCGACATATTCATGTTATATTATGTTTTCTGTTTGTTCAAAAATAATACAATTAGAGTATTGAGACCCAATGTATGAAATATGGTACAAAATTGAAAAATACGTGGAAATTGATTGATTGATTGACAAAAAAGAAATATTTGGTTGTTCAGAAGGACCAATACAAGCTCCAGGTTCAACGAACTGAACTTTATGTCAATGATTTAATGGTTCAGCCTTTACAGGGTTAATAAGTCTGTGAATGTCTGTGTAAGTTTGTAAGACCTGCTATACAGTAGCAGCAGCACGGCTCATTTCATAGTCTTTACTAATTACACTTCTTCTCCATTGTGCCATGATTAATACTCCTCCTCTTTGTCATCACAGACATTGGCCTTCTGACACACACAACACATTACAACACCCTATTCTGTTAGCCTCCGTTCCTGCTGGGAAAAAGCCCTCAAGCTCCCATCACCATTGGTCTACTTTGTTCATGCAAGGAGAAATGACGCTGCTGAATTTCCTCTCGCTGCTCATCCATTTTCTGCAGGCTTCCTCCTACTTACTTTCTCTAATGTTCCTTTACCTGCATCTGTATGGGTAAAGTATTTTTGTTGAAGTTGTCCTTGATGGTCTGCATGGCGCCAGTGTCTGAGGACTCCCCCGCACTG
>JAPSES010015564.1:0-13755 GCA_029822895.1 Maxillicosta whitleyi
AAAGCAGACATCCCAAGTCTCCCAGAAGTTCCAGGAGTCTCCCTGATATTCCTGGTGACTCCCTGATGTCCATGAGTTGGATAAAATATCCCAGATTTTAGACTATGTGAGTTTTTTTTGTACTGTGTGAGTGTGTGACAGACTGTGTTGGTGGAACCTGTGTGTGACTGCGTGTGTGTCTGTACAAACTGAACTAGTACAGCCTCAGTGCAGAGTGTTGTGTCTCCCACCGTCTCGACGCCCACAGCTCTTTGTTTCTGGACCGTCTGCTGGAATTCATCGGACTCTCCTGCTGCCTCTGCTCACCTGTACAAAAAAACCAAATATATAGTAAGTGTATTCTTATCACTAGGGGGCTAGGGTTAGGATTAGGATGAGGATTGGCTTCTTCCTACTCCATTTCAGGCACAACAATTATTCTTTCCTTTTATTGTCATATTATTTTTTTCTTTTTATTTATTTTGTTTTTTATCTTGTTAATAAGTATTCCTATTTCCCCCTGTGTTTTGTGTTTGTGTCTGAAATAAACTGAAATGAGAAACTGAACAGCTTAGTTTGTAAATGTAAACATTTTCATGCAATTTTTATTATTATTTTTTTTTTGTACTAAAAGAAAAATTTGGAGACGTTATTTATATGTTGATATGCTATTATTTTACTGGTCTGTCCCACTTAAGATCCGTTTGGGCTTCATGTAGCACCTGAATGAAAATGAGTGTGACCGTTAATACCTTCAGTGTTACTTTCAACCTTTTCAAACTCATCCGAGTCCGATTGAACCCTTTGGTGGCCCGGTTTTGGCCCATGGGCTGTAGGTTTGACACCCCTGGCTTAATACAAAACAACTGAAATGTATTTTGCAACATTTCTTTTCAGTTTTTTTTTTTTTTTTTAATTTTGGCAATGTCTCAAGGATAGAACTTAAATTTTGTAGAGTAAATGTGCTAGTTAAATTCCATCCCTGTATATTTATGATGTTTAGTGGCCTGTCAGATGACACAGCACCAGTTTACCTGTTAATATATCATGCTGGTGCCAGTGTGTTGGTCTGCCGCTGGCCAGCTGTGGGCGTCCACCGCTCCGTGGGGTTCTGTGGTCACTCATATATGTGCTCCAGTACTCAGATGATAGATTCTGGGGGTTGGTAAGGTCTTTGACAGCCTGGCCACTGCAATACCGAGCCCAGTTTTCCATTTTCATATCAACTTTCTGGTGAAAAACAAAGTTTAAGGACAAAAATAATTAGGTGATTTTCTAAAATGACATTGAATATGACACAAAAGTGCACAAAAACAACACAACAGAGAACAAAATATATAATAGAATCCATATTTTTATTAAATCATTGCCTAAATGTCATATGTAAATAGTATATGTGGTCAAATATTTAATAAATTTACTGTTTTCTATACATATGTTTCAAGAATTCTGCTGAAGTGGAGTATCTCAGCTATTCAGTGGTTTGACAGGTTTTATGTAGGCATTGAATGACACACTTTTTTCCTTAAAAACATCCCTTTTTGGACACTACTTTGTCAGTGAAATGAAGTAAAATTGTATCTGATTTTACCAGGAAAGGTTGACAATAAAGTTATAAAATAAAGCAACATATTTGACTTAGTACAGATTAGATTCAGACAAAACTCAAGCAAAAGACTAAAGAATGTTATAAAATAAAATACATGGGGTCAAATGAACCAAAAGTATTTAAGGTCCAAACAAGAAAAGCTTTATTAACATTCTTATTGTTATAAATGTCATAGTTGAGATAAATTGAGTTTTAGACAACAGGTGATAGATCAGATTAAATCTAAAGGTAAATTAAAAGCAAATTAAATACAATCCCAATGGTTTTTAACCCTTAAAATCCCGAAACATCCACCAGTCACTTAACTTCTGAACCACTAATCAATACATACACAACAATAATTCAGGTAAAATACAGTTTTTCATCTGTTCATGGTCATCAGATATGACCCATTTGGATGTTCAGAGGCTCTGTAGTTACCATGGAAACACCGTCATATTCTACAACATTAATTCATCAGTAAAACCCATGGAGTTTGACAAATGTCAGTGGATGGAGACACTTTTTTTTAATGTTCGATTAATGAAAAAAAATCCCTTCTCCTCATTTTTCTTGTTTTGATATAATAAACCTTTAAATTTATCAGTAAATTAAATCCAGGGAAATACCAGATTTTAACTGAAGAATGCTAAATGCAGAGGATAATATTATAATAAATGATAATATATGACTTGGGAAAGATTAAATGTAGTGAAAACTATAGTTCTAGTTCTTAAAGGATTAAAAACATAACCCACAGACTCATTCTTTCTACTCCATATTTGCACATGTCCATATTTGGTCCTTACCGCAGTCATGTGTTGAGGCCCGTGCACCTCTTTAACATGAGACTGTGGGGGGCGCTGCAAAGGTGTGTCGCTGTCACTTAGATCCAGGTGACTGCGATGCTGGGAGGGGAAGCAAGGCTCTCTGGGATGGTAGATGAGGGTCTGTCCATCAGCAGACAGACCAGAATAACTCTGATGAACACAAACAGAAGAGCCTCAAAAAGCATCAACGTCAAACACACTCATCTGAATATAACGACACGTTCTCGGGTCATGTTCCAAACTTAATAACATGAACACTATGAATAAAAAAATCCTTTCTTTTGGTTTTTTCCTTTCAGGGGTCACCACAGCGAATCAGATTACCATGTTGATTCGTCACAGGTTTTTACGTCGGATGCCCTTCCTGACACAACCCTCTGTATTTATCTGGGCTTTGGACCGGCACAATGAGACTCTGCCCCCTTGTGGCTACAGGTATAGGGATGTATAGCGTAAAGGGCCTTACCCAAGGGCTCACCTGGGTCTCAAACCGTCAATCTTCTGCACCAAAGCCGAATGAATTGTTAAATAAAAGTTGAATTTCTTGTTAGTAGACTGTCACATCGCTGTCTGTCAGTTGTCTGTGTTTTGTACAAAGTGTTATTTGAGATTAAACGTATGCATTAATAAATGTATGACTCATGATAATGAATGCAGCAGCATGCATCATGGATAACTGCCACAGTGACACAGTGAAGACACGGTGACATTAAATGACTCACTTACTTACCATGATCATGTGTTAAGGGTCCATACTAACCAATGAGCCCAGTTCCATTAGCAACTATTTCAATTTAATACATATAATAAGCTTCCATATCAACAACAGCAATTCTAATATTAGAAAAAATTAATAAGGTAACATGTTTAAAATTTTTATATATATTATAAAGGTCAAGTGTGTGTGTGTGTGTGTGTGTGTGTGTCCATGGATTTACACAAAATCCAAAAAGAGCTGACTGCTGCAGTTTGGAAACATGAAGATTTTTTGTCAAAGAAGAGACTAGCAAAAACAACAAGGTGACAGGACCAATATTTTGGGATATATTTGCCATTTTGGAACACAATAGGCTCATAATCACATTTCTAGGACAGGATGATTTGACAGATTTGACAAATACACAACAGCATCAAAACTACCACGTCCAGAACCTGTGGATCCCCAGGGGTCAACGCACTAGTCACGTATATATTGGAACATGAGAATGTACATGAAACATCTGACATGTCACATGATGTATGAAGTCCATCCATTATCCGAACCTTTATCCTCACTGGGGTCATGGGGGGTCACTGGAGCCTATCCCAGCTACTGAAGGTCAAAGGCGGGGTTCACCCTGGACATGTCACAGGCTCATCACAGGACTGACACTTAGATGAACCCATTAACTGGGGGGGTGGAGTATGACAATAGTATTACTAAAGCTATTTTCAAGCAGTGAAGTAATCACATAAAATGACTCCGACACGAAGAACAAGAATATGATGAAATCATTCTGAGTCATGAATTACTTATTATTAATTTATTACTTCATTATATGACTGTTTTTTTCTCTCTTGTTATTAAGTGTCACCCCTAACCTACATTCACACAAGTAAAATTCAACATAAAGCGAATTACTAAACTGTTACCATTATTCTTGTCCAACTTGCTTGAAGGTAAATGATGAAAGTCTGACTCACTTGTACCATAATATCTAATAAAACATGTCATGAGATGCACTTTTACCACAGAATCCAATAGAAATAGAACGTTCATCATGGTACAACAGGTGTACAGTATACCTGCTGACCTGGGTGTGGGTGGTGGTGTAGCACGGCGCCGTGTCACCCAGGTTAAGGGCGCTCTGATGCAAATGTCTTGGCCTGGGGGGTCGTACTTTGCCGTGACACCGCTGACAATGATGTTTTACCTGCAGGGCACCTTTCATCACACTGTCCATGTCCTTCAATCAAAGGTTCTGAGTGGTTTTTGGTGAAACAGAAACAGAAATCACAGTATAATGTATATTTTTTTCCATCAGAGATACGACAATGATGAATAAAACCATCAAACAGACAAAAAAAACATTCACATAAGCACATACACACATTCTAGACCAGGGGGGTCAAACTCATGTTGGGCCACGTCCAGCCTGATATGATTCAAATAATAACATAATAATATATAAATAATATCAGTTCCATAATTATATGTAATTACTATGTTTTAGTGTGAAAAAAGTAAAATTGTATCATTAAAATGTTTACATCTACAAACTATCCTTTAAAAACATGAGAAAAACATGAACAAAAATACATTTATTAAGAAAAAAGTGCATTTTTTTTTTTTTTACAATTTATTCCATTATTTAACCTCAGTTCCTCATTTTCACATGTTCATTATAATGTACAGATCACAGTGGATCTAGAAATACACAGAATATTGGTACAATTACACTGAATTTTCTTCAGACATTTCACGTTGTTCATATTTTTTGTAAAAGGTTAGTCTGTAAATGTAAACATTTTTTTTGTATTTTAACTGTTTTTTTTTTTTTTTACACTAAAAAAAGAGACAAAATGTGTTTTTCATTATTTATAGTTTATTCTGATAGTGTTTTATTGGTCTGACCCATTTTAGATTGAATTAACCTAAAATTATTTGAACATTTTTGATTGTTTATATCTTCAGTGTAATTTTTCTATTTCACTAATTCATCCCAGGGGCCGGATCGGACCCTTTGGCGGGCTGGTTTTGGCCTCCGGGCCGCATGTTTGACACCCCTTTTCTAGATAAACCCGAAAGCGTCTTCCTCTTTATGAAATTCGACAAACTGTGTAATCCTACACAACACTGAAATATTCTGCTGTGACTCACCTGAAATCGGCCGAACTGCTTTTGCTGCTGTGACTTGGTCGTCATGGTGATTACAAAACACAAATGCTGCACAGTGAATCACTGACAGTTTGCTCTTTCACACACAAGTAATGCCATTGTGACAGGTCGTCCTCTTCCGGAAAAAAATCTTACACTGTTGCTTGGTTCCTAAGCATAAACCAGAACCCCCTGGTTCTATCTGGCTTCATTTCACTGGTCACCATTTAGATTTACTGGTCACATCCTAATTTTTGTCTTTGTTTTAGCGCAAATAATCACAATTTAATTATTATTATGAAGATTATTATGAAAATGTTTGCTTTTATAAACTATCCACACAAAAAATAATGAATAATCTAAAAAAAAAAAAAAAAAAAAAAAGGCAGAAAATAGTTAAAATTGTGCTTAATTGTCTTTAGACATTTCAGGTTGTTCATATTTCTTCAGGTTATTCACATTTTATTGTCACAGGATAGTTTGTAAATGTAAATAATTTCATATTTTAATGTTATTTTCAGCATAAAAATCCAATTTAATTACGAAAATGTTTGCTTTTATAAACAATCCAAACAAATAATAAGGAATAATCTGAAAAAAATTAAGTTTCTTAAGAAAAATATGTGCACATTTAATAATATTATGCCTCAACTTATTTATACATGTGCATTATCAGATCTACAAAGACACTAAACACTTAGTAACAGGCAGAAAGTAGTTAAAATTGTCTCCAATACATTGAATCTTCATCTATTGTTCGTTTTATTTATCACTGGGTTTTATCTCTTCTCTGTAGTCAACCTGTTTATATTTACTTCATTATGCTGTATTGTTTCATCTCATATTTGATATATAAAGCACTTGTAGATGTAAAGTTTCTATTTTCTTATCTTTTTGTATTATTGTTACAAATATGTCCGGTATGTTTACAGTGATGAATGATTTGACAAAAGAAGTAGAACTATGTTCAAAACTATTCATTTACAGCATCATATCTGATTCACAAATAAGCAGTGGTGGAATGTAATGAAGTATTTTTTTTACTTTGTTACTGTCCTTAAATATATATATTTTTTTGCAGTTTTGCAGTTGCAAATGCAGTTTGTAAATGAAACAGAGAGCATTGCTTATTTTCTGTTATTTATGTAAAAAATTTACATTAACGACAGAATTGTTGAATATGTCACTATTCAACATAAATGCGCACACAGATAGGGTATTTTTTTTCTTCCAAAATACAAATGATCAGCTGGTTCAGAGGCAGAGTTTCATGCTTTGTTTCTGACACTTTCAGCACTAAAGTTTAGCAATAAATACTACAGTTTGTTATAACACAGACAATGTATCTGAATTTTTCCACGTAGTATGAAACAGTCAGTGGTGGAATGTAACTAAGTATTTTTACTGTACTTCAGTAGTTTTTTGTATTTTACTTAAGTAAAAATAATAATGCGTACTTTTACTTCACTACATTTTGTGGCATTATCTGTACTTTCTACTCCTTTATGCCATTAATTAAAATTAATTTGTTTTTGATTAGCCTATGTAATACTTTGATACTTTGTTGCAAATAAACGTCAATTTTAGATGACATTTAGGATAGACGATGGATATTATGAGTACTTGGACTTTTATACTTTAAAGGACATTTTAAAGTACTTTTACTTAAGTAAGATTCTTAATGTAGTACTTCTACTTTAACTTGAGTAAATATTTTGCAGGGTATTTGTACTTTTACTTAAATACTCTCCACCCCTGCAAATAAGTAAACTTCTTATGTGTCTACGTTGTTTGCATTGTGTTTTTGCACAAACAATAAAACATTCAAACATTGTGTTGTCTTCTCTTATTTATGTATATTGTCTACATTGTATAGTGGATGCTGAATGGTGTGTGATATGTGTCTGCAATAAAGTTTATTATTATTATTATTATTATTCATTCATTCTGTCGTTTAACTATCTTACTCATCACAAACTCTTTCAATATAGAGCTAAAATATATCCCCATTGTACTTATTTCATCATAAAAATGTACTGTACAAAGTAACGTTGAATAGGACATTATAAGCGTCAGTATTGTTGTATGTAATACAGTATTACCGTAATTGCAGAGATAAGGCGCCATCTGCCGGTGGTCACGTGAACTGCAGGTGGTGTGTGGTACATCCATCTCCATCTTGGTTATCTTTTCTCTCCGTTTCAGTCATTCAATTAAACACATTTTCCTTTAAAGGCTGTTCGGTAAAATGTCGTCTAACGGTAAGACACTAAGCTAATGTCTCTCCTGTGATGTCATTATATTGTTGTTGGACGAATATGATATTATCGGGGAATAAAAGGGAAGGTTAACCAGTAAAACCCCGGTCGCTATTATCAGAAAAATATCCTAATATTAAACATGTACCGGCGAATATGCTAGCTAGTCTCGTAACGCGTATCTAATGTTAGCTAATATTAGCTAAATGGGTATTATATTTGTAATATTATAAACGTGAAGACGGTATTTCTGCTTTAATTAATATTTCATAAAACGTCCACGGTTATATCTCATGTGTTCACTGTAATGTATTGTGGTTAGCATTGAGCTAAATGCTAACCATACTGTTAACTGTACATCTTTCTGGTTAGCATTTAGCTTAATGGCTCATTTGTCGTTGTTAATTGCGGGTCACTTGTGCTACTGACCCAGTTTCTGGATGCAGCTCCGCCTCTCACGGTTAACCAGGTTATATTAGCAGCATCCTCCATCTATTGCCTTTACTGCCATTTTATCATCCTCCTACTACATGGGGGATTGCTATCTAAATAGAACCACCTTTCATGTATTATATCTATAATAACACTTATTTGTGTTTATTGTAGATTATTCCCAGACTTCTGCACAGGGGTGAGTATTTATAAAATGAAATAATCCATTAAGTTAACAATACTCAGATAATTTGTTAAATATGATTTTATAGGATTATAGGATTTATAGGATTGGGTGTAAACATGCACTGCAGGGCAGTAACTAAGTACTACTACTTTATACTTTTACTCTATTACATCTTTGAGGCAACTGATGTCGTTTTTATTCCACTTGTGTGACAGCTTTTGCTCTTATTCATTAACCCAATTCAAAAACTACACCTCTTAATATGTTGATCTTTGTATTAGGCCGTCTTTATAAGTCACATGAATTATCTTAAAAATGCATTGTCACAAAACAGAAAAAAAGTTTGATTTTTAGAGCTCAGGAAATAATGAATTTTGAGTGATGCATGGGTCTCAGGTGACAGAAACACTACAAGCATATGATAATTATATATATATATATAAAATGCTGCTTTGTTATACGTGAAATGCAGCATTAAACATGTAGCTACACACTAAAATACAACATACAAACTACTGGAATCTGTCCAGTCCAGTCACTGTCGTTCAGTTACACTTTACTTTATTTAAAATTGGTTTTATTTCTATGATATAATGTACCTGGACTCATGTGTTAGCACTGTTGTTTATTACTTTTTGTGTTTATTAATATTGCTATATTCATGGTTTTATTGTAGAGGACACGAAAGGCCCATTACATTATTAAAAAAATATTTAATTTAAATCATTGTGAAAGTTCTTGAAATTCACAGTTATATACATAAAATAGATAGTTTGGGGTTTGACCATTTATCTTACCTCCTCGCAGTTATGGGTCCTACGGCGGCGGCAGTGGTGGTGGTGGTGGTAGCCAGGGCTATGGCCAGTCCTCTGGCCAGGGTTACAGCCAACAAGGGTATGGAGGGTACAACCCCAGCTCCGACAGTGGCTCAGGCTCATACAGCCAGGGAGGATACGGCAGCTATGGACAACCGCAGTCAGGTAGAAATTAGCCACAATCTATTCAAATTACAAACATTTTTCCTGCCACATTCAATATTTGTGTTATTTCTTCTAGGTGGATACGGTGCTCCACCCTCTAACCAAGGTGGGGGGGGTTACAGTCAGTCAGGTCAGTCTTATAACTCTGGAGGCTATAACAGCAGTAGTCAGCCTCCCAGCATGAGCTACAATCAGCAGTCGTCCTTCTCTGGTTACGGCCAACAGCAGCCTCCTTCTTCATCCTCAGCAGGGTGAGACACCTCCAGATACTCTTCCTTTTCCCCAAACGTACTGTATTTTCACCCCAGCAGCAGCCTAGTGACATATTCCCAGCAGTCTTACAAAAGTTTTAATTCAACATGATGAAATCTGCAGAAAATCTGGATCACAAAGAGCAACCATAAAAGCAGCCAATGGAAAGATGTGTCCGTATACACACGCTTAACCCTATAAAACCATTTGTATCATATTTTCTCCGTCAGGTTCTGAGATGTTTATCTTATCAACAAGATCAATACTTTAAAAACTTGTTGTAAATGACCTGATACATGTTTTCTGTGTCCTAGTGGATTATCATCCAGACCTTTTTTGCCCTTTTCAATATGGCCGCTAACATTAAATCATACAACACACATTTTGTAGCAAAGTCTTTGGTAATTTTCAAAATGTTACATTAAGAAGAATAATTATATTGTTATTCAGTTGAAAATTGAAAAATACTGTAAAATATTGAAATTATGGTGCCCTTCCGGGGAAAGAGTAAAAAGTTTTATGGGAAAAAAATAGATGAAATATTCAATATTTTCACAATATTACTGGTAAAATATACATTTGTATCAAAAGTGAACATTGTTGTGAACAAAAACTTGTCAAAAACACCTAAGGTATTGATTGTGATACAAAAAATAAATCATAAACAAAATGATATAGTACTTTTTTTCTGTTCGGATTATGATGAAAGGGATAATAAACAAGTAATTTCCAAAAAAAAAAAAAAAAATCGACTTTTATGCCTAATTTTTGTTGCATGTTTTCTCTCACAAGTTTTGAAGGTAACTCACCAACCCCAGGCTACAACCAACCTCCAAGTGGAGGACCGAGTGGAGGTGGATACGGCAGCAGCGGAGGTCAGACTGGGGGTTATGGGAGCGGTGGGAGCCACCCACAACTGTCCCAGCATGGAGGAGGTCACTACAATCAGCCTCCAAACTACAACAGCCCCCCCCCACAAAGCTATAGCCAGCAGAGTCAGTATGGACAGAGCGGAGGCGGAGGTCAGCAGTGTTAATATTTATTAGTGTTATTTTTAATACTGTGGGGTCTGTCCGGACATGCCATTTTTCTGTGTTTCTTCATGCAAATTTTTAGCTTTTTTTCAGAGGATGGCCGCATTATTTTTGTTGTAAATTTGTGACTTAACCCTTTAAAGTCCTCACCAAGAAAAAAGCAATGAAAAATTTTTTCTTCATATTTTTTATTTCCTTGGGGCACTAATAACAACAATCCAAAATAATTTTATGAACAGACCCCATAGTTTTTGAAATACTGACCTCTACCAAACGGTTGAGATGTCACTTCATGGTAAATGTGCAGTTTCAAGAATCTGCATAGATTTTTATGCATTTAATTGAAATAAAAGATATTTCTATACATATATAACTCTTGTCTATGAACATGACTATATATAAAACTGAAAATCCCATGTAAGAGTGGGCACATGTAATTTTTTATGAAATAAAAAATGTTAATGTACCCTAAAGGACAAGTGAAGTATTTGGTCGAGCATGTTTTTAGACAACATTCTAAAGTCATTTCAATATATATAATGATATTATATCAAAATTTATCACATGAACATCAATTAATGGTCAGACGTTTTTTTTTGTTTTGTTTTTTTAAGAAAATAGTCCATTTTATTTACATTTTTTTAGCTTCTCTACCTTTACCATAAAGTGCCAAATGAACCGTTTGGTCGAGCATGTTTTGCAAAAATTCTTTGACCCTTTTTCATCTTTCTTTTTATCATTCCATACATACACATACAGGAAGTGTTTATTTTTCTGTTTTTTTTTTTGGTCTACCTCTATCATTTGCACATCCTGCTCTGTTATGCTCTTAAAATAGAACAGATCCAAAAATAGGTGGCCCGTTAAAGAGGCATTAAAAAACAGTTACTCTGTAGAAGTGTGATGGTTTCAATCCTCTCTCAGGATATGGAGATGAAAGTCCACCAATGAGCGGAGGAGGAGGGGGAGCGTACGGGAGTCTGGACGGAGGTTATGGAGGTCAAGATGGCCGTGGTGGGAGGGGCCGTGGAGGTGGATATGGAGGTCGAGGAGGTGGTGGATATGATCGTGGTTTTGATCGAGGAGGCCGAGGTGGACCAAGAGGGAGAGGAGGCATGGGGTAAGTGTTTCAATAGGTATTTAGATCCGAGGTCTGGGGATCTGAGTCTGAGAACAGCTGAGCATGTAAAGATTATCGTCCTCGTTACATGCATAGCTGTGTGGGCGTAGGGGTGTGTCAGTCCATGTAATGGCCTCTAACTGTCAAACTACAGACGTTTCAATTTAGTGCATAAAGTTATAAGGTAAATATATGTCAAGAGCATTTCACACAGAGCCTGGTAAACCTTTATCACATAAGCCAAGGGATGCATGTCGAACGTTTTGAGAAGTGAAATTACAGGATTTTGTGAAAACTGCAAAAAAAGTTGTGTTTTTTTTTAAACAAAGGCAATTTAATCCATTGAAAAGTAAAACATACTGCTCTGAGTCCTTTCAGTCATCCCACTGAGAAGGTCCTAGATTAAAGCCAATTCTTTCAAAACTCAGAGATAAAATAATAAAATACGCTGGATATTGATCGATCTCAAGAACAAAGACAAACACTGTGTTCGTTTCAGTATCCAAGACAAAATAAAGCAAACAAACAAACAAAAAAACAGGTCATCGAAGAAGATGACTTTGGTGACACATGGCTGCAGTGAACTGTTATGATCGATGAAAGGCAAGGTGAACTTGTCAAATTTGCAATTTTCAGTGAATGAGTAAAACTGCAAAGTCTGAAGATTTCATTTGGGTCAGTAAATAAATTCACATCTCATGCACTTCAAGTAAATAAATAAAAAAACAAATGGACAGGGGGTGTGATTATTTAGTATGAAAAGATAATGTGCTTTTCTTATGATTTACTGATGTGAGGAAAAATAAACAAAAGAGGAAATTAATTCCAATTAATGAACTTCATGTCAATATACAGTATTTGGCTAATTTAAAAACCATTTCATTCATACAGTAGAACTTTGCAATAGGAGTTTAATTTGTTCCACAACCAAACTTGTTTTTGTTTGACAAGTCAATTTCCCTTATTGGAATTCACTGAAATATAAGTAATCTGTCCCTGCCCCCCCCCAAAAAACGCTCAAAAATAAGAGTTTTTAAAACAGGAAGAATGCAGTTAGAAAGAAAACATCAATTATAAAAACATAATAAAAGAGACTGAAAAGAAATAAACAGGTTTTATTAACATATTTACTTTAAAGGTGAGACAGTCTATATGTGGGAAGGGGGGGAGAATCACAATCACATTTTCTCTGGTAAATTGTGATGTCGTCTCAATGAGATGAACATGTGACCTGAGTGGGTGGAGACTCCGGTTAGGAGGAGAATGTACGAGCTCAGTGCTGACTACTGTAATGGTGTTTAAAGAAAACGTTTAAAGAAAAAAATACACAGGAGCCACAGCTTGTTAAAGCACTCGCACTGTGACGTTCTAATGTATGTTTTCAATACAAAAGTTGTAACATATGTTGAGTAAACCTCTTGTGAAAATGGATGGTTTACCTATTCACAGTTTTAAAAAAAAAGTTAAAAGGGCAGAAATGTTGGTTTCTTATTTTTATAAAGCTGGTTCCCTGAAAAAAAAAAAAGAAAAAAAAAAAAGAAGCTTCGGTAAAGCTCATTTCTTTCCTTTTATTACACATCATACTCTTTGTCATTTGACCAAGGTTATGTGTTCTTCCACATGGATGCAGCCAGGACGTTTGCACGGTTTGCCATTTAAAAAAGTAGGTAAAAACTGGGGAAATTTAAGCTGCAAGACCTACGTGAAAAGTGGAACTTGCACAAGTGTTTGTACAAAATCAATGAAACTAACGGACCCTGATCCTTTTTGGGTGTCGCTGATGCTTTTTCCTGTTGGACTGAACTCGTACAAAACATGGTGTGTGAACATACAGTGACGTCCGTATACGTTACACTCCTAAAAAGACAAACAAAAACACAAAGGACTGTTTCTACAGTCTTAGAAAGGCACTTTGTGGACTAATTTTATGGCCTTTCACTTGCCCCTGAGGGAATATTACTGCAAACATTGTAAAATGGCCACAGGTGCATTGATCATCCTTCTAATCTTGGTGTCCTTACATGGAATGACATTGATGGGACAAGGTGGATCTAAAGCAGGGGGGTCAAACATGCGGCCCGGGGGCCAACTTCGGCCCACCAAAGGGTCCAGTCCGGCCCTTGTGATGACTTGGTGAAATGTTAAAAATAAACTAATATATTAATCATTTTAGTTCAGTTCCATAGACAGAACAATTCAATTAAAGTGGGTCAAATCTGTAAAATACTACCATAATAT
>JAPSES010015574.1:0-13755 GCA_029822895.1 Maxillicosta whitleyi
ATAGATAGATAGATAGATAGATAGATAGATAGATAGATAGATAGATAGATAGATAGATAGATAGATAGATAGAGTAAAGCAAATTTCAGCTGGTCTTTCCATCACTCCTACATTAAGCTGATAGTTCTATAAATATACTGACACTTTGAAACTTCCAGACCCATCTCATCGTTCTGCCTCTGATTCATCCCTTTGATACCCACTATTGAATTCTATATATCAGAGAGGGTTTGCCCTCTCGAGTGCAGAGGTGTAATAAATCTTTTCATCCCTTATTGGACTGTCCACCCTATAAAACATCTGTACCACAGACCCTCACCAACACCTCCACTCACTGTCTTATGCTTCTGAATGTGCGTCTGTAGGTATGATTTTTGTTCACCAAACACATAGAATTATCAGCAACACACTCTTATCACTGCAGATTATATATGACATTGTTTCCCTAAATGGCATGACTGAAAAAACTTCAGACAAAAGTTACGTCGATATGAATAAGCATCAGATGGACTGAAAGGTCTCTCTCAAAGGTCAAAGGTCGAGGTTGCTATGCCCTTCTTTACTGTCCATTTTTATGATTACATGACATCTCCGAAAAGCCTTGAGGGAATTTTGTCAAATTTATTAAAAACTTTTGCTTGGTCTATAAAATACACTATTCTGAATGTGGTATCCAGAGGTCAAAGGTCAAGGACAAGACAGATTTTTGGCTCTAACTAAAACTGCATGAACAGATTATCATGTAAGAATAGTGGATGCATCAAACTGAAGTATTTTTACTCCAAATTATAGTTTGATACTGTATATATTAAATAGTAAACTTGGAAATGGTGCTAAGAGTTATCTGGGTGTATTTATATGTCTGTCCATATATGATATCAATGGTTTTTTTTTTATTATTCTGTATCTTTGTCCAATATTTTCACTATAATAATAGGTGTTTTGCCACTGCCCTGGTCTTTTAATACATTTTGGTGTGCAGCAGTTTTTATCATTGTTTCCAGATTTAAGTGTAAAAAAAATAATGTTAATAAACGAGAACAAATTAGACTAAATGAACAAAGGCGAGAACTTAACAATTTCATGGAGCCTAGAAATGGAATGGATGGAGGTTACATTATGTCCTCCCAACAAGCCTGAGGCATGCGTTTCCGTTCGGAATACACATCCGTCCGACTTCTGCCTCCCGTGGACAATATGGCGTTATCTCATTCACACACAGTCACACTTACATGTCACGACGCATTGGAAATAAAACAATAGGAATAATCAAAGCATGTCCTCACAATTAACAGCTCAATTCCGTTCTTCATTCACAAAAAAAAGAAGCTGCCAAACATCAAAAGTATGTTTTTTAATGAGGTAGCACCGCGAAGAGCAGAAATCATTGAAGTTGTTTACTGTGTTCTCCTTTTTTAATTAAGCGAGCCAGACGCAGTCTAGGGTGGAGAATGTGCTCTATTCAGTGGAACGGATACCTCGGCCATGATGAATGAGCTGTCATCTTCAATTGTTGCTGAACCTCTGTCTCCTTGACACCAGGCGATTCCCACTGCAGCTAGTCTGCGCTAGCGCACCACATGGCCGCGGGGTCAAAGGTCACACCAGTATGCTAATGCAGGCGCTAGCGCAAACTCTCGTACCTTCAAAAGTATCATAATCTGACGTGTTGTAAAATGGCTTATTTTGCATATCGGCGCAGTTCAGTGCATAACACGGATGAAATAATAGAATCACTGTTTATTTCACGGAGCAGATAGAGCTGCTTCTACAAAAACAGAGTCAAAGCAGCAGAGGCGTCTCAGTCAGCAGGGAAATAACCTGAAAACTTTGCGGAGCCACTGAAGACAAAGTTCGACTGTGCCGTGACAGGTGACATTACCGTGGCACTGACCACGCTCTCTGCAGGGAACCATTCCACATTTGCCACCGTGGACATCAAACGCCATGTCACTTAAACCTCCGAGCGAATACGACAGCAGAACGTACGCTTAGATATGAGATGAGTTGTGGACCCTTTGTGGAATTACCTGGATGTCTGAGATAACTGCTCCCACATCTTTGACATTTTTTTATCTGTATGTTAGTCTTTTAATGCTTTAACCCAGTGGTTCTCAGCCCGTCTGGCTTCATGACCCACTATCACCCCTCAAAGATGGGCTGTGACCCAAAATGATAACAGTTAAACTTCTCACATTTATTTAATAATAATAATTTAAAAAAAGATGGTGCGTTTTGAACCTGAGATAAAACAGAATATCACAGTATGCCAACACAGAAGACACGTTTAATGATAAACCAAAGCGACCACTAAATTACTTCCATGTAAACCAATGCAAAAAATGAGTGCTGAATTAAAAACCAATCAATAATTAAACACATTGATGTTTTTGTCCTCAGTGTAGGTAAAACACATGTGATGTAGTCGTTTTTACACCTGAGTTTCACCAAGACATGAATAGAAACTTTTGGGTTTTCGTTAATGCTGTGAAATGTCTGATGCTAATTAGCATTAGCGCACATTACCCCCACCTATTGTTGTGGGCTGTGAATGGGCAGTGCTCAGCTCCATAAAAAATAAAACACGGGGTTGGTTTAGAACATTATTTTTTGTCCAGACAATGTTTGCGCAAGTTTGTAAGTTTTGTGCAAATTCAGAACACATACCTCACAGATGATTTAGATTTCATCAATAGTCTTGATACTAAGGTGTGTATGATATCAGACCGATACTTGCGTCACGATTTCGATACTTTTGGTGCAGTTTTTTTTCTATACGTGTTGGAAACCATGCAAATTTCCTCAGAATTCACGCAAGAGATACTTTTGTTGCATTGTTATCTTTTTGTTATTTTGCACTATTTACTTTTTCTTAAGCACTTGTGTGTTGTAAAAGGGGACATTTTATTCTTTTTATACTATTAAATCGATTTTAATCATAGTTGATTAATTAAAAAAACATGTTTATTTGCCTAAAATCTTTGCCCTGTGTTTTATAATCAAATAATTAAAGGCAAAATCACAAAATTATGCTACGATCATGACATTTCAAGGAAAATGTATCAGTATCTGTGATATTTGCCCTGTATTTACTTGGTATCCGATCAATTTATAAAAGGAAAAAAGTTGTCGAAGCACACTCAGAACTTCTTATTGCTTTACTTGTTTATTAAACCAACGTTTCGGCTCACGCCTTCATCAGGGTTCATCGGATCAATACCAAAACTCCCAGTATTACCCACCCTTACTGGACAATCCTTTAACATTGTGGCTGTAGTGGTGCATTATCATGGATATGGGTACGTCTTTACGATTAAAAAAGTGGAAGTGGTGACAATAAAACCCATATATGGACCATTTGTCATTGCATGCATATGTAATTCTCCCTCGGTTTGACCTGTAATAACAAAGCTACACTAATAAATACCATCAAGACAAATCATACGCACGTACAGACTGTCTGCAGGAAATGAGAACTTGATTAGCCTCTTCACAAAAATAACATATTCAGACAAATCCACTTTGTAATCACCAACACTTTGATTAGTGCTTGTAAATATGTGACTAACAGGTCATTATCACAATCGTATTGTTTTGTAAATTAACGAACGGATACTATAGCTGTTACAGAACCACTCCCCGGTGTTCTCAGTATGTTCTACTTTCTCTAGTTTTGCACTTTCTGCTAAGTGGAGTACGTTTCAGAAAGTCGATACTGAAAACAGAACTTACAGGCCTTTAGCGGGTTTTTGGGAAACTGTTCTCATCAGTCTCCATTCGGACCATTAAGTGTTTAGTAAAGCAGCTACACTGTAATGACACAGAGCTCTGCAGCAGCAGGAAAGTAAATGTAAAATGCAGCAGAAGTGAGTTTAAGAGTTACTGGGCAGCAGAATTTGTAATTTAAGGCAGTCCGACTCAGCTCGGTTAATAACTGTCTGTAAACATGAGCATTAAGACACAATAGAAGCTCTCACGAATAAAAGTTTTTCCTGTAACATACGTACAAGTGCATGTAGTTAGTATGTAAAATTCCACAAATAATTAATGTAAACAGAAGCAAAATAAAAAGATTTGGATGATTCGTAAAAACTCCTGTTCTTATTAACATATTTTGGGGAGACTTATTTATATTCCACTGTTAATCTACAATCTACGCTCAATGAACACTGTCAAACTGTTCCAAAGATAAGGACTGAATTAGGAAAATAATCTTTTAGGTTTTTAGTTCCTAATGCCTGGAACAAGTTTGAGCTTCATCTACAAACAGCGATTCTGATTTTAATGATTTTAAAGAGAATCTTAACCCTCCTGTTATGTTCATTTTGGAGGAACAGCAATCATGTTCGCAGGTCAATTTGGCCCGGCGCATTTTTAATCATCCAAAAGTTGTCTGAAACAACAACAACAAAAAAAAAAATCCTAAAAATCTTTTTTAATATGTCATTACTAATTTCCTTACTAACTAGTCTATCAATATTTAGTGCAATGGTGTACCTTACCTCTCACAGGTAATGGTTCAATTAGGATGATTCACAACTTTTTCATGAAAAAAAAATACATGTTTAAAACTGTTGGAAATGTTTTTGACTAGTAAGTACATACATTTTTTTTTTTATGTTTCATTGTTAACACTCTAGCAGCAAAACTATTAATTGAATTCATACTAAATTTGGTTTATACATTGCCTGTGACCCAGAATAGATGTCATTAAATTTTGGGTAAAATACGTCAAAGTTCAGATTTTTTTTTTTTTTTTTTAATAATTTCTAAAATCTTTGTTTGCTCCCATTTACTTAAAGGGTAGAATAACAAATATCTATAAAAACATCCATTTTATTTCAATTTACTTCAAGCTTGGCACAGATATAGAAGCAATTCATATGTTGACATCAGCACATGCACAGACATGAGGACATCAGCTTGATTGATGTTAAAAATAAGATAGGATACATACTTGTTTTATCGTGTTTTATTTAGTTTTGTTGATAGATTTTGCTAAATTTTCCATATTTTACATGTAAATTTCACATGTAGCAGCTGTGTAGCTCAGTGGTTAACGCCACTGACTTTGGTGATGAAGGTTGCCGGTTTGAGACCCAGGTGATACCATGGGAAAGGTTCTTTAAGCTATATATCCCAAGGGGGTGCAAGTCCCATTATTCGGGTTCCAAGCCCGGTTGTGTCAGGAAGGGCATCCGACGTAAAAACCTCTGCCAAATCAACATGCGAAGGTGATTCGCTGTGGCGACCCCAGAAGGAAAAAAGCCAAAAGAAATCATCATCGTATGTAAATTTCGTATAATGTTGATTTTTACAGTTGAGAAATGTCCTTCCTATATTCTCCTTCTCACCTATTTACGGACTCACTTGGCATATGGGCAAATTTTACTATTTTACTTTGTCAAAATAACTGTTACAAATCGTATCCACTCGACTTTTCCTGACTTTTGTTGTGAGTGAACCTTTTCTTCTGGGTTATTGGTATCTTGTTATTACCCACTTGCTTTTGTAGTGATGTTGTTGCTTGTTATCAAAGTTTTTGCTCACCTGTGACCCCGCCCCCTTTTCTCACCTCTACCGTTCATTTGCTTTTTTTTCATTATGGACCCCTCGCTAGTGCCAGTGTAAGTCAAATGATGCCTGCCAATACCTGCTTGAGCTCTGACATCATTCTTACCAGGGATCTCAGCAGCATAACAGAGAAGCGCCGCAGCCAGATTTCGATTCTCTGTTTCATTTATCTAGCCGACTGCTGGCTGATGGAGGTCTTACTCTTTATAAAAGCTCTTGTGGCCCAGTTAAGCCTCCGTTTTAAGACTCCTCTATCCTTTGAAAATTCCTCTTTCTTATTTTGACAGGAGTCTGCCACAAAAAAATAACACCTCTGGTGATCAGACATGGGGGATTTTTTTTTTTTTTTTTTTTTCAGGTGAGTGTCATCTTGTTTGTTAAAGTAACACTTTTTTGAGCCTGTATTTTAGACGTAAAACCCGTTTCTGCACTAGACTTTGTTAAAATAAGGTCTGATCTTCACAATTAGTTACAATCATAAACATGTTATTGCAAGAAATGCATCAATTATATCGAGGTTTGGGGATTTGCTGCCTTGGATCAAAGCAGCTCATCATCACAGAGGGGAAAATAAATAACACGTTTTTCTTATATGTTATATATCTGAAGTTCAATACAGTTTGGACTTTTGTTTTTGTGATAGGAGCTGGTGATTTGTCAACGTTTGCTAATCCAATACATGTATTTTGTTGCTGTACATTGTAGATGAAGAGAAGAGAAGCATTAAAGAATGGAGGTGCAAGAGTGAAGCGTTTTGCAAAAAAAACAAACATCTTTTGTCTGTTTATAAATCAGTGTATCAGTGTAAATGACCAAAACAACATAAAACTGACTCCAAAACAAACTTCAAGACACAAATTAAGTTACATACTGATCATTTTGAGTTATTTTAATGCCTCATCCAGATCTGAAGACTTGCTGCCATACAACTTTGAATTAAAAACTGTATGTGTTCAATGTTCTATGAAGAGTACCATACTTTCCAGACTATAAGCCGCTACTGTTTTTCTTGCTTCGAACCCTGCAGCTTATACAACACAGGTGTCAAACATGCGGTCCACTAAAGGGCCCAGTTCAGCCTTTGACATGAAATTGCGAAATGCAAAAATTACGCTAAGATATGAACAATCCTTACAGTTCAAGTTCCACATTCCGACCGATTCGATTTCAAATGGGTAGGACCAATAAAATACTAACATAATGACGTATAAATATTGCATAATCAATGTTTCTGATGACTTTTGATGGTCTAATATTTTTTTTTCCACAACTGTAGGAGAAAATGGTTTGAAAAAAATTAAGTAATTTTATCATTAATAACATTAATAATTTGAAAGTTTAGAGATACTCCATAAAACATTCACAATTGTTACTTCCCATGTCCAAGCCCCTAATAAGATTCAGCATTCGAAGCGTTTATTGTCTTGTGCACAGTAAACAAACAGTTTTCCCTGTACAATGAAAATCTTACTTTGCCGTCAACACTGAATGCCACAAGAATTTTAAATAAATATGAAAGTACAAGTATTGTAATAGAATAAATCACTTAGGAGTTACACAGCTAAGTACAGCTACAGTAAACACCCATATAGTTATTATTATTATTATTTTCGGCTACAATTTGCTGCACAGAAATCCTGCACAAACTCCACATGCTAATGCTAATGCTAGGTACTATGTGTGAATGGGGGTGGGTAAAATGCAGAGACCGCATTTCTCTGGGGGATAATAAATTGAGTTAACTTTAACCTTAACATCACTACATGCGTCGATGCAAATGTTATTGAAGGGTACATCCTTGGAATTTTAACTACTGGCATACAGGTCAGCAAAATAATAAAACTGAGTTTCTGCCGATAAATGTCCGACAGTACACGATAATTCAGATGCTACAAGTGAAAAAGCAGGTACCAGTGTATATCAGTATGTACAATATCAAGATGAACAGGATGGCCTTGGGTCCTTGAAGTGGCACGAAAGGTCTTTTAATAGCAGCAATTAAGCTTTTTTTTTTTTAATTGGAGACAGTACCACATAGAGCAGACTGTGATTTCAGCCTGATCTTCACTGACCTCAAAGAGAGCAGCCACATATTTGTCAGCCTCTCCCCCCCCAGAATGAATTTCCCTCTGCCAAAAAGTACACGTCATTAAAATGTATCAGGATCAGCTTCATTTGTCGACCCGGGCGGCTCTACTTCGGAGCTGGAGCTGCGCCAAACAACGGATAACTGAGATACTGTCACTGAACCTGAAATTAACCTCCTTTAGCTCTGCCTTTGGCTAACTATGCACATCTACAACGGGACAAGACTCAGGCACCGGGGTTTTCTGCTCCGGGGGAGGAGGAGGGGGGGGGGGGTCCTCTATGCCTTGACAATGCCTCTTTGTCGGTGCTGTCTCTTCATCTCAGTGATGTGACAGCTTGGAAGCAGGCAGGTGGCAGATGCAGCTGGAAATGAGCTCTTATCCTGTGATTATACTATATTTAACCACTATAATAATCAAACAGGAAGTATAATGGATGTGCTACTGAGGGCAAAAGCAGTAGTTAGGTCATTAAACGGGTTCTTTATGACTGTAATTTAGCCATGCGTTGGATGGAAGGTGAGAATAAATTGTCTTTATAATACAATGATACAGTGCAGTGGCTAGTAATGTACAATGAAGAGAACTTTAACTAAAATAACTAAGCAATAACTAATGATGTTTATACTATAGCTAAGCATAATGCAAAATGGCTCAAGTAAAATCGGTTCTCTAATTCTCTAATCTACTCAGATAATATGGACACATTTCAATAACCTTAACAAGAATTATCTTTCTGGAAACAATCAAATGTCTATGTTAACTTTTGTATTTATATACTGTGTGAAGTGTCGCCACAACAAACCCCGCCCCTTGCCTATATTGTATCTTATTTTGGCATAATCCATGTGATGTTATCATGTGTATGTGTGTGCTGATGTCAACATATCAAACCCCTCTATATGTCTGCTGAGTTTGAAGAAAATTTACACCAAATTGATGTTTTTATAGACTTTTGAAATTTCGCCCATTTATACGTAAATGGGAGGGGACAAAAATTTTACTTTAACCTACTTTTCCCAAAATTTTACCTAGTTTATTATGGGATACCAATAATCTATAAACCCATTTGGTATGAATTCAACCAATAATTTAGCTGCTACAGTCATATGAAATTTCACCCATTATAAATAAATGGGAATAACTTCGAAAAAATCATAAAAATTTTTAACTTTGACTGACTTTTGACAAAATGTAATCACATGTATTTTGGGTCACTGGCAATCTACAAATCCAATTTGGTATGAAGAGGTTTGTTATGACTATAATTTTACTATGCATTAGAAGGAAGGTGAGAATAAATTGTCTTCGTCTAGTAACGTATACAGTGAAGATACACTTTTGTCATGTACAGTCATCCCAAGTGACAGTAAACATTTCAGTCATAACTAATGATGTTTATACTATAGCTAAGCATAATGCATAACAGCTCAAATAAAATTGCCTCTCTCTAATCCACGAAAGTCCCGGAGGATGATGTTAAAAGCAAACTAGCCAGTACTTATCACCTAATGAATCCAGAGCATGTACACCCACAGCCCCGGTTTTCCTTCAAACCGTTAATAATTCATCGCACGAATGCCCAAAGAAAAAGCCTTCAACGGAATGTCTGATTTTTTTTGCCCTCCAAGCCTTATCTTCACAAGTCTCACGGGAAATAAATGTTTGTCCATTAATATTAAGCACATGGTTCAAACCATATAGAGGGTTAATCTGGAGCTTCTTGTTGCCTATGGGAGAAATGTGCTGACTGGACACTGACACCATTTGGGTGATTACATCATGGAGGCGTCTCCTGGTGGTGGATGGCACGAAAGGACAGGATGGAATGTGGGTCAGTTAAGGTATAACATGTCCTGCTTCTCTTTGAAGAAATAATCACAATCATCTGACAAAATGAGTTTGAAGAACAGATGATGTGATACAATATATATATTACCTGTAATGCCAAATGGAAAGCTTTAAATATTAAGTATCTATAACAGGGGTTTCAGACATGTGACCCAGGGGCCAAATGCGGCCTGCCAAAGGTTCCAATCCGGCCCAAAAATTCCACAGTCAAAGCTGTTGAACTCATTTTAGTTCAGGTTCCACATACAGTCCAAAAAAAAAAGAAAACTAAAAAAAAAAAAAGTACTGTTAAAATATATATATACAGTGTTTCCCACAGCACGTTCTAGCCAAGGTCCTAGCAAAGTTGCCCCACCGCCTTGCCAATGTTCCAGAAAAAAAATGTTATTAGTATGTTATCAGTCTGCTATCTGCGCAACATCGCATCGTGCAACACCATGCCGTAACGACGATTTTATATATATATAAAGAGAGAGAGAGAGAGAGAGAGAGAGGAGAATGTACAGGCTAATGCCCCTGTGATCATTTGATGTCTGTCTGTCTTTGTTTGTAAATGCGTTTATGTCTTCATTATATGTATTTACATTTTTTTAAATTCATGGTAAATGAGTGATGTACAAATGTTGGCTGTCTTGTGTCTTGTTTCTGTATGAAAAGTTGTTATTTTTATTAATTCTGCCATATTTACATGGGTGATTTTTTTTTTTTTTTAAATATACAGCAGCGTTGATAAATATGCATGGATCCTATTAAATAAAATAGTTAATAAAAAAATAGAATTTGACCTACTTTCCCCAAAATGTAATGGCATTTATTCTGGGTCACTAACAATCTATAAACCCAATTTGGTATGAATTCAACCAATAGTTTTGCTGCTAGAGTGTTTACGAACACCTATGGTAAAATTTGTCAAAAGACCAGAAAGTCACACCTTTGACACACAATCCGATAGTAAATCCATATTTCAGTGTAGCTCAAGGCTCCTGTATGGTGCTGTAAATATCCAGACCTGACCCCTTAGTTTTCACTTTAAGCAGGAGATGTTCCAATGACAGCAGAGGTGTACTGGAAAAAAAAAGTCCTTGAGGTGAGTGTGCATTAGCCGATAGCGATACTGTCCCTGAACGCCTCCATGTCAAAGGAAATAACTGAGGCTTGTGGGGTTTATTTACAACTAAAATGCCCTTAGAGTGAAAACTAAATGTAGATGGATGGCGGCGATCCTGAAACAAAGGTAAACATACGTAGGTCACCTCTGTTCATGTGGAATTTGTATTCTCACTGGTACCATCCTAAAGGTTACTAAGATTAGCATCACCGCTATTTATCAGTAACAAGACCATCAATTTCATCCATTCCAACATTTTTAATCAGTATACTATTGACAAACAACCACAAATTTCTTTCCGTTGTTTTGTTTTATTCGCATGTTGTCAATTTTCTTAATTAGACGAGTCTTTCACACTTTCATCACCTTATCATTACGCTCTTTCACTCCCTGTGCTGTTTGTTTTATGTGACGTCAGTACTCTGCCATATGGCTGCCTGAAGGGCACTTTGTTCCCTCACCTACTACATCTCCTGGAACAAGATCGTCCGTTAGGTAGGGGTGTCAGATATCCCCTTTCCGGCACAAGGAAACAAATACATGCATGAGAGTCATTCACTTAAAATTCATTTCTGTTACAAAGTCTAATGGACTGAGTCATGTACATGCAAACTGACGGCCATGGCCTAGTACTAAAACATCTATTAAGTATGGAATCTGACAGAATAGATTAAATGACTGTATAATATACATCCATCCATCCATTTTCTGAACTAATATACCTTGGGAGGGTCATTGTCAATGTCAAAACTCCAGCTTTACCATGTAATTCAGTGGTTTTCCTCCCTTTAATGGTTCATTGGGAACCATTTTGTGTATGTGGGCTTGCATGAATATTGTATTGTATTGTTGTTTATAGTCATAGTTTTTAGCACATTAGCAGAAAAACTATCGGTTGAATCCCTACAAAATTTGGTTTATAAATTGCCAGTGACACAGAATAGACCTCATTACATTTTGGGAAAAATAGGTTAAAGTTTTGTTTTGTTTTTGTTTATTTCCCCCATTTTTTTTTTTTATAATGGGCAAAATTTCCCATACCTGCAGCAGCAAAACTATGGCTTGAATTCACACTAAATTGACTTTTTTATATTGCCAGTGTCCTATAATGGACCTCATTACAATAGGTCAAAATTCAGAGTTTTCTTTTTTTAAAAATTTCTTACAATTTTCCCATTTGTTTATATTAATAAACAATAATAATATATGCAAGGGGGCGGGGTTTGTTGTGCTTTTTAGGTTATTTTATACAGAAAATTTCATGAATCATGATCCATATTAATACTTAAGTACAACTGTCATTCTGTTCAGACAAACAAGTAATGAGTGAAGCTACTTCCTTATTTTTTTTCATATTTGCTGATTTTTCTTCACATTATTACCAGCACTGTTATTGTTTTTTTTTTTTTCAATCACAACTGGGTCATGATATTCTATAATACACCATCACAGTCGACCAAATAAAAAACTATTTAGCATCAACGTAAAACACAAATATAAAACATCTTATTGATGATAAAATTAATATAATTCTAAACAATGTTGTCAGTGTTACACATATACTTTTTATACTCTACTTTTTAATAGATTTTAGCGATTTCATTAGTTTTTTCTGTGATTTTTATTAGTTTCTTTTTATGGTTTTGAGTTTTCTTTATAGATTCATCAATTGTATCCTCTTTTTTATCTTCAGACAAAGTGGTTTCAATAATCTCTCTCATCTGTTGGCTTGGTCGCTAACTGTGCAATTGTCTAAGTGCTCGTTTTTCATGCACTTGTCTGACTTTTGTGGCGATATTGCCATGTTCCCAAATTGCAGACGTTACTTTTGGCACGTACAATGTTATCATAATCAGTAAATATGACAGCCAAACTATAAAAATAGGTTCCAAGTCGTATTGTCCTTTTAAACATTTACACTGCCTGTATGAATGTAAATGCAGGTTCGGATATGGGTTATTTATTGCAAAGTGTTTCGTACTATACAATTTGACCCTGAAATGTGTATTGTCATTGGTATAAAAAGTCTGATAATAAATGGTTCCTTGTATTACAGCATATTTGTCGAGGATGCAATGTTATTTTTTGACACCAACTACAAGGAGATGTTGTCTGAGCTGGCCGCGGCTTCCTCTTCCAGCCGGATCGGTATAATCAGTGTAAGAGCTCGGCTTGTCTACGGGTAAGTTTGGAGGACAGACATCCCTCCGGAATGACAATGAGGCAGCGTTGGTGAGCCACAGCTGGATGTGACAGAGGGAGATGAATGAGGCCAGAGAGGGAGAGATCAAACCTCTTCAACACACCTGTTCACACCTGTTCACCACTTTCACTGATCCTCCTCCAGAAGCACAAAAAACGAAGCACGAAAAAAAAAAAGAAACACGGGAGCTAAAAGACGGATCGTACAATTGGACGATATTTCCATCTATCACCGACGAATGAGATCTTTATCCCCGGAAAAGTTGGCAGCAGTAGCTCACACTGTCACTGTAACTCGGTAGACGGTGCCTATAAATGATGGAGCAAAGGCAAAAAATAGAGTGGGGATGAAGAATTTATCAAGCAAGCCTGTGTTATCTTTTCATGGTTGTCAATTAGAACTCTGCTGGAAACCTTTATTCGCTCGCCACGTAATTACAGAGTGATAAGAGACCTCCGCTTAAAAATTAACATGTGACGGGTGTTACATGTGACTTATATTTAGCTGAAGGGGAGGGAAGTCGATGAAAGTGATAATAGTTAAAAACAACAGTCAGCAAAGAGCAATGGATGGAGATTTGGTGAATGAATAAAAATAGTTACTGGGATGTGAGATTTTGTACATATTTTATGGGAGTTTTATTTTATCCTATTTAGTTTTATATATATATATATATATATATATATAGACTGACGGCCAAAAAAAAAAAAAAAAGTCACACATGTAATATTTAACTGCACTATCTTTCAGTTTTGAATCCAGGACACAATCACTGTCACATTTTTTTTTTTTTTTTTTTTTAACCACATAATTCTCATAATATTGTTTCCATACATAGTTTCATTCATTCATTCATTTTTTTTTTTTTTATTATTGATGATGCAGAATCGAACCGCTGCATCCAGTCTTCATCACATCCTAAATTAGAGTCT
>JAPSES010015648.1:0-13748 GCA_029822895.1 Maxillicosta whitleyi
AAAATAGCAGAAAAGAAATGATCAATGCAACAGAAAGAAAAATAAAACAGCTCTAAATATACAAAATACAACATACACAATTCATTAAAAAAAAAAAAAAAAGATGTAGCAGATGAGTTAACACATCCAAAAATATTTTACACAAGTAGCAGGTCACGATAAATTGTGTGCCAGACATTAGACCATTCAATTTGAGAATTTCTAAAAAAAATAAAAATAAAAAAAAGTTCACTGCTTTTCACTCATAGGTTATTAGTGTTATTATATTATATGATTCCTCTGGACTGGGTTCAGATTTCTGACAGAACCCTCTCCTATGTCACTGTACGTCACATGACTTTGTTTCTGTGAACTGTGAGTTTGCTGTGAGTAACTCATTCATCCAAAGGCTCAGAGTAGTAGTGACAATAACCCTGCACTCATTCTTGTCCATGTGATGCTCTGTTCCTGCTGTTCTATCTTACATCAGCCCACAAGACCAGAGTGCAGTCTTCCCCCTGGTCGTCTTCTGAGCGTGGTTTCATCGTCTGGTGTCACAGGCGCTGCTCGGTCCAGAGCAGGTGACTCCGCTCAATGGGTAACTTTGTCTTTGCTGATTTCTAAGAAAGAGAGAAGATGCTGGAATTCCATACAGAGGGATCACACCCCTGTAAAGATTCCCCCAGGAAAGGGAGTTGAGAGTTTGAGTTGCTGATTTGATTCACCTCAGCAGACAGATCACTTTCATAGTAGAGGGTTTTGGTGCTGGGACTTTGTGATTTAATTACTTTGGTCCTGTTAGTCTGGTTCACAGCTTTTACTTATGGATGGAAGGATGTTAAAATCCTAATCTGCTCAGCTGTGTTGGGTCAATGGGGAATGTATTCAAAATGTAATAAATGAACAACTCCACTGTTTCACCAAATTTGCCTTGAAAATACCTTTTTTTTCTTGGTTTTTTTCTTGTTTTTCTGTAATTAGGAACAGCATTTTCAGTTTTGTTGACACTGAAGACTGTTGATTTGCCTACATAACAAATATGAGGAACTTAAACATTTACAGTGCAAATGCTTCAGATAAATAAAGGTTAGCACTTAACCCTTTCATACATGAATTACATGCATACTTAATCAAGATTTTTTTTTTTTTACCCCGAATGTTTTTATTTTGGTTTGGGCATTAAAAAAAAAAAAAAAAAAAAATCCAAAAAAACAATGTGATTGAAAATTTTCTCATTAATCTATTTTTCATGGAGTTGCAAAAACATCCATTCAACTAGACACAAAGAAACATGTATTTACTGATATACCATGTAAAAACAATGTAATAAAATTTGTTTTAAAGGTACTAATCTGATATTTTCTCATATTTTAACACGTGCTAACAGTAGTCATTATTCACTTCATGGTACAAAAAACCCCACTTCCTGTTTAATTTATTTATTTATTTTTTTTAAATTACAGTCTAATAACAATAACAAGATACTGATTTACACTGAAACATGTCACTGCAGATCAGGTTTATAAAAAAACAGCAAAGTTACAGTAATGGTCTAAATGTCAGTGTATGGGATGGTGCACAAGTGTCCACCATGTGTGAACTAAAACAACAAAACCCATGAATATATAAGAGAACAGCTTTGAACAGATGTCAACTGTAGTGACCACTATGCATGAATGGGTTAAAATCACTTAAATGTGATGAAGTTTTTCAAGCTTAACTCTGCTGGTTATAATCTGATCACCATTTGATGTTAATTAGTAGTTAATGAGTAACTTTCTCAAACTTTGAAACCTCATATTGTGTTAACCTTATTTAACCTATGCATCTTGGCAGCAAGTTTAATTAGGGATTTTTGTCAGTTGGTTTAATCATTCTCTTCTGACCCCTTGACCTTTTTTTTTTTTTTTTTTACTAAATCTGGCTTAACCTGCTCGCCAACTCCTCTATTTCCCAAAGATTGTCTTTCTTTAGACCCCCCCCCCCCCATGCAAGCTGTAATATTATCACATAATAATATAACATAGTAACATAGTAATATAACACATACCACACTACTACTACAACTATCAGATTCATTTTTCTGTCCTTTCCATGAAGGACAAAAAGAAGCAAACCAGATTCAACAGAAATTATGTGTGGCTTATGCACCACTGAACATTCTTCACTTAAAATTCAGTCTGGGATTTGGGGGTTTCTGATCTGTCTGACCTCTCTACACATTAAAACGATGGAGTTGACTCACCCTGTTAAAACGAATTATCGTCTGTGATTTACATGTCACTTCTTAAGAAAATGTGGCAAAAAAAAACAAAAAAACAACAACACATCAGGGCTAAATGATGTCATAAATTACTGGAAAAAAAGAGGACAGTAATAATATAATAAAAAACTAAATTTTACTGCCACATATTAGTCTGTTAAACAGAATTATATTGCAATATAAAAGTAATAAAGAGCCAAAGTCCCACTGCTTCAAAACAAATAGTTCGTTGACCCAAGGAAGAAAAGAATAGTCGATGCTTCACTGGGACAAAAACCATGAGAGGCCCGTTAGACAGTCAATTATATTTGGTTTCAATATTTTTGAAATTGAATTTGACAGAGTTTCCGGTTACAAGCAGCAACGTTTACTTCTGCTGGATCAGACGAACCCCAAATGAAAGTATAACTTCACAAAATGTTATAAGTTCTCCATTATGTGGGTACAACTTTATTCTCATAAATTCTAATATTTTTTCCATCTATTTGTATTTTTGTATTATTATGGCTTTATTCTCAAAATATTCAAACTTTAATCTCATAAAAGTACGATATTGTCTTCATTAAATATGAAGGTTTATTTAAACTATGACTTTAATCTCAAAATATTATGATTTTATTCTTCATAAGTGTTTTTATGTTCTTGTGGCTCTAATAAATTTCTGTTTAAGAAGTTTAATCCAGAAAGGTATTAAATCCGAAGTTAGCTCTGCAGCATCTCTATCATGTTTCCAACTTGGTGTATGACATCCCTCTCCATATCATATCATATCCTTTTTATGCAGTGCATGTGCTTTTTATAAAATGTTTTGAAGAATATAATAAAAAATAAATTAACACTGTGACTAAGTTTTACAAAAGGACTAGAAAATTAGTTATTTCACTCCTGCTGGAAGTCTTAAAGTGATGCATTCTCAAAAGACATCATTAATATAGGTAATAACTTATGGTGTCTTTACAACTTAACAGACATTACTAATTCCTCTATGTCTACAGTTTGTGAAACTTTGTTAATGTTTTATTTCAGGATGCAGGACGTTTTTTGTTTATTCCAGATTGTAGTGAATGGGTTGCGCAATGGTAGCCTGAAGCTGCACAGATAATGGTAATGAATGCAAACACAATGGAAAGGAAAGTGAGCTCACGTCAAAAATATATTGGCAGTCAAGACAATTCAGAAATACATCTTTCCCAGGAGACAGACGGTCAGCTTCTTCCCTATTTGTCATTTTCACTGGTGAAATGTTGAATGCAGTGCTTCTGTAATGTTGCTTCCATTGGAAATTGGCTTGTATTTTTGTCCGCTCTTAATCTATTGTTCTTTACGAGACGGTTATTGGCAGCAATTAATCATAACACCATGACATCGTTATAACCTTACATAAGCTACTAATAAGGCACAAATATTCTTACCCATCATTCCACGCAGCTATCTCATCTATATTATATCCATTACTCAAATAGAGCTGAGGTCTCATGTACAAAGTGTGCGTACACCCAAAAACATGGCGTACGTCCTTTTTCATGCTCAAGTCCAGATGTACAAAGAGCGAACTGACCGCGGAAATGTGCGCTCCTCCACACCAACTCCATATCTGGCATACGCATGTTTGTAGTGCTTTGGGAACCTTGGCAACCCTTTGAGGTGACACTGGGAAACTGTGAATAATGTGAAAAAGGTCAGTCCTCTGAGTGTTACGCACATTAGAGATACACAGATGGACAATTGAGACACACAGGTGTTTGCAATTACATGAGTGGATATAAAAGCAAGCATGGAATTGTGCAGAACATACTGGTAACAACAATGGCAGCGCTGGCACAGTTACATATAGGACATCAACAGGAAAGGGTCATTGGAGACCAACAGGGTTTCCTGGCTGAGGATAACGACTGGCTCATCAGCTACTTCAGGTTCCCAATGGGCAATCCTCCTGGAACTGTGTGCGGAGCTGTGAGCATCCTTGGAGCATGACACGGCCAGGAGCCATGCCCTACCTGTGCCCATAAAAGTGCTGACCACACTGGACTTCCTAGCCACAGGGTCATTCCAGAGGGAGCTGGTCGACCAATCAGGACTGTGCCAGTTGACACTGAACACAGCCATGCCAGCTGAGTGGGATGGCATCATCTGAATATCAGCCAGGGATATCAAATTCCCATACAGTGCAGTTGACCAGACCTGCAGGATGGAACAGATGGAGAAAAGTGTCAGGTGTGATGTGTGATAGAAGAGTTCCAGCTCAAATGACAGGAAAGGTGTCCAAAAGTGTGGTGAGAGCAGCCATGTTGTTTGGTCTAGAGACAGTGTCAGTGAAGAAAAGACAGGAGGTGATGGAGGGAGCACAGATGAAGAGGAAGTTCTCTTTGGGAGTGACCAGGATGGATAGGATCAGGAATGAGTAGATCAGAGGGACAGCACATGTCTTCAAAGACTCTATGTAGGTGAAAGAGCTTTAGTTCCTATGATAAATTGTACTGGGAGCCAGTTGTTTGTTAGCATTATCCACTTAAGCTAATGACTATGTAAGCTAACACCAGCACTAAGCTAATAATTGTCGCAATTGACTGCATCCATTATTACAGCCTCAACACTCATATTTCTAAGATAATAATGGCAACTTTTCTTGAAAATAGTTTAATTTCTGAATTATTGTATTTTGCTTCCTTGCAGCAAACACACTATACTAAATTAAGTAGCCTACCCTTAGCTCAGAAATGAAAAATTAGCATTATCTTAGGTAGCATCAACAAATGAGTGGATTCCAGGACAAAATAGATTCTGTGAAATCTATCTGTGAAACTCTGAAAGTGAACAAAAAACCTTAACTTGATAAGGTGGGTAAGCACTTTCACAATTTTTATAAGGCAAGTTTTTTTTTGCACTTCTTTTTGCATGAGGATTCGATGTTGATTTTACAGATTTTTATTTTTGATTTGTTATTATTTCCATTATAATTTCCACTAAAATGTATTTGCCTATAAAATGTTTATTTTTTAACAGTTCTATCCCAATTTATCTATGATTTCTTCATTTGTTCATTACCGTTTGGTTTATTAGTTGTCGCACTTTCTGTTCTAATATCTAATAAATAAGAATTATTATATTATATTAAAACTGAAACAACTGAAAACAATGTAACCTGTGCTTCTATTACCACAAAGTCATTACATTTTGTTGAAGAAACAGAACAAGCAAAAGAACCGTTGTTGTAAAGGCAGGGTGGAGGTTTGACTGTGGGACTGAGGCAAAGCTTTCTGTTCAGCTCTTATTAGTGCAGATCGTGCCACTCCCTCCCTTCAGCAGCTCCTCCAGACCCGTACTGCTCAACAACCTCTCCCTCCTTTGCTGGGGAGCACAGGGAAACAGAAGGAACACCTCAGCCTCTCCTCTTCTTCAGTCCCATCACTGTGCTCCATTAACACCAAGACAAGAGCAAACAAGAGAAACAGGCCCATTATCTGCATATCTGTACCTGTACTTTTTTTTTTTTTTTTAACAGGAAATGCACTTTTTTCACTGTTAAAGCAAGTTGTTGGATGTTAATTTTGCCTCACAAACTTTATATTCTCATCTTTATCATCATCGTCATCATCATCATCATTATTACTGACTTCATATAAAACATCTGTAAAGGTAAGTGTTTTCATTTTGCAGTAGTAAACGCTTGTATTCCATTTTCTACTTCTTCATCTCTTTTGTGTGCAGAGTGGATTTACTGCCATTGCATTACAAAAGTGGGCTTTGTTTTAGGGGGTTAAGTCCTAATGCTGCCGTACAATGCCAAACTCATGCTCAGCTTTGTAGAAATCCCTCTCATTCCACTGAATATAATGTGATTTACTTAAAATATCCCATCCACTCTGCCTTTGACACTATTTTTATTTATTTATTTATTTATTTAATTATGTGATGTGTTTTCTCATACAAAGTAAACACCTGATACACTGGTCCTTTCAGGTTTCGTCATTCTTTATCTCTTATTTTCTGTTTGCACTTGTTGAAAGTAATTTTTCTTTAACTGTGACGGCTGTGAATGAGGGTGAAAATCTAAAGAAAGCAGATAGTCTTGGCCATCACACACAGCCCACGGGCAGGATGTCAAACAAAACCAGTCATTCTTCTCTCTGATAAGACACATCACAAACATTGGATGAGGATATTAAGTGAAGCATAATGGAAATAAATGAAGCTTTGGGAATGTATAGCAGTTTTTGAATTAGATGTGTGTTGTTTCCTATGTAAGACTTGCTATTTGTGCTTGTGAATAAGAAATGAAAGGGAGAAAATACAGAATGTTATGGACATCATATGCATTATGTTATAATTATTATTGGCATTATGTGCAAAATTATCTTAACCCCCCCACCCCCCTAAAAAAACCCAACTTATTCCTGCATTTAATTTTTGATTTAACCTTTATTTTACCAGGTAAAATCAATTGAGAATAGCTTCTCATTTACAATGATGACCTGGCAGGAGGTTCCATCAGACAAAAGACAAGATCAAAACAAAACAAACAAGACAAAGCAAGACAGAACAATAACAGATAAAAGGAAACAGTGAAGATGAATCTAAAATTGAAGAAAGAATTAGTTAAAAGAGTAATAGTTAATAGAGTTAAAAACAACTGGAGTATATGTGAGACTGGGTAGGAAATCAACAGCTGCAGCAGTCAACTATGGAGTGTTTTAATTTTTGCTTGAACATGTTGATTGATCAAAGATGTGAGAATTTGAAAGACTTCTGAAGTGTGTTAGAATAATTTGCTGCAGCAAAGTAAAACGAATTGCGGCCAAAGACAGAGTGGACTTTCGGAACAGTTAGTGCATAATGTGCTCATGATTAGTATTATACTCAAGACCACTCAAGCAAGTACAACTTTGCAAGCAAGTATTCATTGGTTTTTGGAATTTAAAGAAGACAAAAAATGTATATAAAAAAAAAAATACAACTGTTTTCTCTTCACATGCTTTATTAAATACATTCTCATGGTTCCTTTTTGCCTCAAGTAAAAGTTTTATTGCTCTAAATTGTTCTTAGCTCAGATCTTTGACCCATTCCTGCCTCTTGACAGGACTGTAGTGTTACTCTGCAAAGTGGAATTATTATACAGAGCTCCAGCGTCACACGTGAGTTCCTCTGGCCTTTCATGTGAGCAGTAATCCCATCGAATTCATGCTGCCTTTGTGTTGATGAGAACCACATGTCTGCTGCAGGATGACCTCATCCACTGACCTCTTATGGTTCATGTAGTTCATGGAGCCATTATGATCCATTTCTCATTCATTCATTTTCTACTTAAAATCCTTGATAGGGTTGAGAGGAGATGATGGAGCCTGTCGCAGCTACCAAAGGGCAAAGGTGGGGTACAGCCTCAACATGTTGACCATTATGGGGCTAGGATCCATTTAGACCAGTGTTATTGATGTTATTCCAATGAAGAAAAAAAGATAATCTGAGAAGAGGTGCCCTGTATAACAAATGTCCTTGTTCTCTTTAGTTGAATAAGGATGAGAGGAAAGTTCATGATGTAAGGAACAGTGAGCCACATTCTTCTAGTACACCCACAAACACTGATGTTATGTCATTCTTGAATTGACGAAAACCACTTCCTCTGTGACACAGGTACCAATCTCTGGTCCTTGAGGGCCAGTATCCTGCATGTTTTACATATTTCCCTCCTCCAGCACACCTGTTTAATCAATGATCAGCTCATTATCCAGCTCTGCAGAAGCCTGATAATGATGTTATGGATTTCAGGTGTGATGGAAGAGGGAAATATCTAAAACCTGCAGGATACTGGCTCTTGTGGAGTTCAACACCTCTGTTCTGTGACTTAACTCTGCCTTCTTCTTCCCTCCAGTTCTCACACCATGTACCTAGAGAACAAAACTAACCTGGAGATTGAGATGTCCCAGACATCAGCTCCAGGTCATCAGGGCCGGAACAGCCTCAGGACGCCTGAGGCTGTCGCGGGGAACTTCGGTGAACTGCGTCTGCTGCAGGGCATTTCAGAGAGGAGGGATACTCAGAAGCTGCAGCAGTCGGCTGTCTTGCCCTCGGGACAGTGTGTCATTCAGACAGATGGTTTTGTCCCTGTTCGACAGGAGGATGGGTACGTCTGCTCTCACTGTTTCTGTTTCAGAGGGGGTCAGCTTCTGTGGAGGCTTTGGTTGGTCGCCTTAACCTGAATATATGTCTCAATCTCTTAGTTCCTCCTTTGGATCCTGAATTTACAGCTTGTGTTTTCCAGTACTCTGGATCTTTTGGATTATTTATCTACACCTCCTCAAAGGGGGCTGAACTTGAAGACAGTTTTATTCATCGTTAAAAAAAAAACATTCTCTAGGATTCTTGATTTATTTGTTTCATTTAGAGTCTCTAAAATGTTTAATAGTATTTGTTGTATGATTCATTATCAAATCAATTAAAAATCCTTAATTGTTAATCTGCCTTTTGGACTTTGAGTGACAAGAAAACATTACTTATTGAATCAATTTATGTTAATATATGTACTGTGAATATGTTATATAACTCTGAGATACAATTATATGTAAAATATATGTAGAATTATATTGCAAAATTGCTATCACAATATTAGACTTGCAAAGAAAATGTTTTATTTAGTAAACAGAAGCTGACAAACTCCAAATTTAGAGCAGATGCAATAGTTAAGATAGGACATAAATACATAAATAAATGTTGACAGCTATAAGATAAGTGAAAAAGGTACACCATAACAGTGGAAATTAAACAAACTAGCTTACTGCCTCACATTTTTACATTATGCTAATGTACAATATCAAACAGTTAAAATTATAAGGCTGCTTTTAATATAATGTATCTTAGATGGCATTAGCCCAGTGGGTAACTGCTAGTATTAATTTGGTTTCACGCTTGCTTTTCTTCAGCTCCAGACTTTTGCTAAACTATGATTGCTTCTCGCTCCAAAAACAGCAATGTGGTGATGTTGATCTTGCAATACTGCCAAATGGTAGGGCAGAAATTTGGTGACATCACATTGGGCTTGTCTCACTTTCTTTAAAAGGTTAACTCACTTTGTTATCCCCATCCTAATACACACAAACAGTACCTAGCATTAGCATTAGCACTGAGTGTTATCCCTTTAGCATGCAAGGGAGCCGTCATACAGACCTGTCAATCAAAGCTTCAATTAGACCTGAAATGTTATTAATGGATGAAAAATGTAGTTGGACCATTTGGCAGTATTGCAAGATCAACATCACCACATTGGTCAGAAGTCCTGGTTTGCATTATCTGTTAATTATTTTTTTTTAGAAGGAAGTCCAATGTAAATCTAATGGAACCAGGACCTTTTGGATTCAACCGCAGTGGATATCAGTGGTATCACTACTTCAAAATACTGCTGCATTGGCTTCATTTTGGAGCTGAGGTCCTTGCCACTTTTCTTATATCAATAGAAGACAACAAAGTAGCTACAACTATCCTGATAAAAGTTCTTTATAGGAACTATTTTTGTATATTTTTTCTTGTCTCTTAGGACTGCATGACACTTGGAAAAAAACTTACAAGAACAGTATTCATTTGTTGAGGTCTGCTTTCTCGTGCCGTGTTTGTGACGCAGCCTTGGCTGCAGCTTTCTTGTTCATGTGTGGTTTGAGACGCATCAGCTGACATCAGGTGCCTGTTTGCCACAGCATTTTCCCTTCTACATATGCTGTATCTAAGAGTACAGTACATCCTTCAGTGTGTACTACTTTGTATTTGTGTTTGTAAAATAACTCTAGATTATGTGCATATTCAATGAAGGTATAAAAAGATCCTCAGCATAGCCCACAGATACAATGTTTTTCTTTAAATCTTAAGGAGTACTTAAGAGGTGGTATATACTACAGGCCCGCTCTAGTTTAGAAAGACATACATTTTCCCATCTGATTGGACTTTCAAGAATAAAGACTTATGCCAATAGTCTGAGGAATGTGTAGATCATGTTTCACGTGCTCTGTTGGTTAAATCTTTTACGACATGTATGAACACATGTGGACATCACAGGGATTTTACTTGTGATTATGAATGTTCACACACAGACTTCAGAGTATGTGTGTATGTGGTTGGTGTGTGTGTCTTGGTCACTCAGAGGGGTGCTAATCTCAAGCCTGTGGTTGTGACGTTATTGGGATTAAACTCTTTTTTTCCTTTCACTTCATGCACAAAGTCAGTGTTGCACATGATGAGTATACTACAGCTGATACTCATGAGATAGATCAGGTTAGGCATTTGACATTTTGTTTAAATAAATATCTGCAGGTTGAACACGAAAACAATGTAACAACTGCTGTGACCGATAGAAAAGTTAATTATTATCAACATTATTAGATTTACTCATTAGATAACGGAGAATTGACGGTTCACACTTCAGTTTCTCTAGATTATTATGAAGTAATTGAAAAAGTGAAGAATGTGTGTGAATTTATTTTATGCCCCTGTAGTTAGAAATAATGACTATGTAGTTACAAGGTGAAAACAAGTTGGAGCTTTCGAAGTGGTTCTGGTGTTATAGTTGAGAGATTTAAAGGTTAGAACTTATTTTTCCAATTAAACTTAGTGACTAAGAGGTTGAGATATTTAAATATTGATCTTAAACTAACTTTTGGATGAACTGTAAATACACATTGCCAGATATTTGATGCTTCATGTGTTAAGTGACATACCATTGCGGGAAATTGGGCTAACAGTCTGTTTACTCTAGGTAACCTAAGGGGACTTGTTTGTTTTTTTTGGCTGTGTTCATGCATATGGCAAACAAAGATTTAATTAGACTTGAAATGTTATTAATGGATGAAAAATGTGAAGTTGGACCAACAGTGTGGTCAGAAGTACTGGATAGATATATCTGCTTATCATTTTTTAGAGAGAAGTCCAATGTAAGTGTATGGGAGCCAGGATCTTTTGGATCCAGCCCCAGTGGTTGTGTATCTCAACTTTAAAATACTTTAAGATATTGCATTGGCTTCATTTTGGAGATGAGTTCCTTGCCTCCTTGAAATCAGTGGACGCTTTAAAGCAAGGACATCAAACATGACTAAAACCAGCCTGCCAAAGGGTCCAAACTGGTCTGTGGGATGAATTTGTGAAATGCAGAAATTAGGGTGTCAAAATTATTTTAGTTACAGTCCAATTCGATCAGTAAAATAATAACATAACCAATAAATAATGACAACTCCAGATTTTTGTCTTTGTTTTAGTGTAACGGAAGAAAAATTATTTAATTACATGAAAATATTTTAATGTACAAATTTCCCAAAAAAAAGGAATAACATGAACAACCATATACAACATGAACTAGAAGAATTTAACTTGGAAAATTGGTGAAATTTTAACAATATTCAGCCTGTTACTAAATGTTTGGCGCTTTTGTAGATCCACCATGATCTATATGTAAATGTAAGGTATATGCTGGGACATAATATTATTGACATTGCAATCATAGATGTTCATGTTTTTCATATTTTTTAAAGCAGAGTTTGTAGATGTAAATCTTTTCACTCTAAAACAAAGAGAAAAGTTCAGAGATGGCATTATTTGGAGATTATTATGTTGTGAATTTACTGGTCTGGCCCACTTGAGACCATAATGAGCTGAATGTGGCCTCTGACCTAAAATGAGTTTAACACCCTGCTCTAAAAGATAAGCATGAACAGCAGTTTATTTAGAGATTTTACATTATGTGCCACAAATAGAATTACTGAAAAACTCAAATACGGCTGTGGTAAAAGCATGGAATTTAGTGATAATTTTCAGGTCGATTGAAAGTGGTCTAATCATTTCATTACCTGAACCTTCACATAGTGTCTTTAGCAGTTTGACATTGATACTTACACCACAACCTTTGGGTAAAATGCTGCCCCCTTTTGAGTTTTATTAATTTAAATATATTAGGAGGTATTATGAGTAGGGATGAAATGATTAACAGAATGGGCATGGATTGTAATATATGATCTGTGTTCTATTAGTGTAATTACAAATGTACTGATGTCCTAGAAAGTCTGCTGTGTAATTCCAGCTGTAGTTTTTCTGTCTAGACTCAGTAGGCGATGTGTCGGTATGATATCCCTGCCAAGTCACATCTCAGGGACAGGATCAGAGTAGTGGAGAGGAAGGAAGAGGAGAGAAAACATTTGTAGACATCCAGCAAATCTCTTTATAGTTGGATAAGAGTATTGAAGAGGATTAATGCAGCAGACTGCACTAATGTTATCTACTCCTTTATCCAAGGCCCTTGTCACGTCCATAGACTTAAAGCATCCAACTGTCTACACTCTGTTTGCCACACATACGTGACAATAAGGACAACATAAGTGATCTATTAGTGGATTATCTCATCAACACAGCAATATCTGATGTGATTTTATGTTTAGTATAACAATAAAATGACAATGACATAAAAACATATAGAATTATGGCTAAATAAGAAAGTACTCAGTGGTAAGAAAGAGCATAGATTGTGTTAAAGTGTTCAACCCTTTTGACAGGCAGAGGATAAAAATGATTCAAGATTAGGAGATTAGCCCAGGGGGACCTCTAATTTTCAGAAAGACTTCCAACAGTTTTGGATCTGTTCATCGGTATTCTGTTATGTAACTACTCTGATGACGTCTCTACTGTTGTCAGAGTAATTGCAGAGAAGACAGTGAATTGGGATTTTACAGCAAAAAAATAGAAATAAGTTGGGATGGCACGGAACATTAAGGAATCTGGAGGGATTTATGTGTGTAAAGCCAAGGCATAAATGGCTTAAGTTGAATATTATGTGACAACTGATCTCTCGGATACATCCAGAGTTGGGTATTTACAAAATCACTGTAGTGAATGTTTATTATTGTTTGACTTCATTCTCCTTTGAACACAAACACATGTACTTTGTACCCCTGAGAGCTAGTTTGTCACCTTTATTGTAGTGTAAGATTTATCTTTATTTATGCTTCATTGTGTTCCCAAAAGTAATAAAATAACACAATAAAATAATAATAAAAAAAAATTGGTACATATTTTTTTTTTGACAAATAAGATAATAATGATGTAATTGATGAAACAAAACGAAAAAGAACCCGAGACTGGAAATTAAATTAAAATTCTATTGCTGATACTGAAAACTGATTTGCACATTTTCAGTGCAGTACACTGTAAGTTTAGTTTATATGAAGGAATAAGGGTTGCATTATGATGCATAATTCAGTCAAGTTTACCCAGAAACAGCTGGTAAAAGGGGAGTGGTCTGTGTAGAGTGTGTTGCATTTGCTAATGACAAGGGGGAGTGGTCTGTGTAGAGTGTGTTTCATATGCTAATGACCAAAGGGGAGTGGTCTGTGTAGAGTGTGTTTCATATGCTAATGACCAAAGGGGAGTGGTCTGTGTAGAGTGTGTTTCATATGCTAATGACCAAAGGGGAGTGGTCTGTGTAGAGTGTGTTTCATATGCTAATGACCAAAGGGGAGTGGTCTGTGTAGAGTGTGTTTCATAT
>JAPSES010015732.1:0-13743 GCA_029822895.1 Maxillicosta whitleyi
GCGCAAACCAGACAAAGAAAGATACCAGGATGAGATGAAGTAAATAACACCTGCTTAAGGAGAGGAAAACATAAACAAAATGTAAAAAACAACTACAGCACGACTAACATAAATAATACTAGTTACACAATCGCACAAATAACATGAGTAATACTAGTTACACAACATCACAAATAACATAAATAATACTAGTTATATCAAATGGCTTTTATAGCATTCTCTTCATTTGAAGACACCGGTTTTCTTATGTTCTATGTATCTATATGACCTAACCACAGCTTTTCACCCCAGAAGTAAGACGTTACTTCACAAGGGTCACTTAAGAAAAGTTCAATTGAGAGAAACATTTATTTGGGAACTACCACAAAAGTAGCACTGGGTCTTTATGGGTTAAGAGAATGTACCTGCATGAGAGTCACGTCTACAGTTTAAGTAGGTTTCCTTTAAGAAATCCACCATGTTACACTGTCTGTTACAAAGATCTGTCATGTTACCAGCACCGCTGTGGGTTCTCCTACCTGCTTTGAGGCAAAGGGTGAGGCTCGAGTTTCAGTTTCAGTTGGTTGCAAACTGTAACCTCACTGTGCTAGATATCAGTGAGCTGAACACAAAGCACCGTTAAATAAGAGGAAGAGGCCTACGTCAGAGCACTGGAAATCTACCATTTATTGTTGTGCTGAAGATCGATGAGGAGTGGGTTGATCCAAGTTCCATACTTAATTGGAGAACTGTCTAACACTCTGCTGGTTACCGACGATTATAAATAGGTAGTCTAGTTCTGGCATGGAATGGTAGACAATCCATTAATGCTGTTGAACCACAAGAAACCTAGATAACACACTAATACTGAAAAGGAAATGATCTGCCATGAAAAAAGAAACCCACCAATCAAAGAACAAACAGCCAGTGGTAAAAGGACATGAACATGCGTATCCAATAAGAGTGAGGTACACATCTTCTAAACACTATGTGCCACAGGGATATACTGCCCATCGCAACAATATATAATTATCACTTCTTCCCTGTAGATGAACCTGTGCTTTCACATCATGATAGTTTATTGCATTTAAACTGATATTTCTTAAACTGCCACTAGAGTCATTCTAAGTCAATGAAGAGCACAAGGATTGGCTGAAGAAGCTGTTTTCCTCTTGTAATGAAATCACCAAAGTCAAACTATCAGAATGTGACTTTAAGTTATTCATTCTGTTTTAATCATGGGGAATTTCCAACTTATACTGAAAATGAGTGAAGTGAATAACAAGGCCTTTTTTCTTTCTACCATGTTAATACATAAGATCTCACTAGCTGAACAACAGCCCATCATCAACCGTGTGTTGTAATGTTTTTGATACAGAGGTGGTTACCGTGGAAATACCTGTGGAGCAGACATTGCCAGAGGGTACGTTGGTTAACTTTATAACCTAAATTAGTTAATCTTTATTTTAGTGTAACTGTCAAATATATTAAGTTTTTGTGTAATCAGGCTGTGGTTTCTTTGTCACCATCCACTGAGCACACCGGTGCATGTGAAGGTCAGCCTCAGTTTTACATAAGGGAGATAAACTCTTACGTAATTACAAAAACAACAGCCTTAATCAACACGCTTTAATTTTACAGTGTATATAAAACAATCTTTAATTTTTAGAAAGAAATACCAAATATACTGTGTAACGCAGCAGCTGGATTTCTTTTTTTCCATCTTTTGCAGCAGACCTGATCATTTCCTTTATGAAATCTGGATCTTTCAATTTCTCTGATGAACAACATCTGCACTCGGTGTTGTTGATCACAGCATCTCAGTGACAGATTTGCACAGCAGATGCATGCCATGTATCTAGACTTAACATAGGTTCATGTCCTCATTTCCAGACCGCAGGGTGACTTCGATACAAGGGCAGAGGGCTCATGTCAGCCCTGTGGCAGGTGTGGCCTACCATTGTGGTCAACTTCAGCTGTGACTGTAGCATTATACAAAAACAGAGTATACACACACACACACACACACACACACACACACACACACACACACACAATCAATCAATAAGATGTTTTGGTCCTGGTTAAGTTCAGCTTGAATGTGGTTTTAATTTAATAGAACCAACAGGATGATAGAAATTCTCAATGTTAATGTCTGTATCTTTATTATTGTTGTCATAGATTGTTTAAAGACTCTCTTCATGTTGTCCTCCAGCTGTACCAGCATGGATTCAACTGATTACTGTCAGTTTGGATATAACACTGGCATTGCATATCATGTTACAACTGATGCAGAAATCTTAAATCTGTGCTTCGGGCCTGAGATCCATCTGTAGAAACCTGATTGGAATCACATTTGGTGAGATTTTTTTTTTTTTTTTTGCTGTGCAGACATATGATACATGGAAATGTAGATCTTTGTTGCCATTCTGAAGAAGGCTTAAGTGACTCTCATCGCCAAGCTGTTTTTGTGGGTGGTGACACATAAAAATTGTGATGGTCAGGTTTAGGGGGTGTTGAATTTTTGCTCACTGAGCCTCTCTACATTGTGAATTCAGGACTGTGGAAATAAAAGGAAGAATCCAGCCTTGTCCACATTAACATGGATATTTCTCTGAATGGTTGTTCCTCTTGTTTTTTTTTTCCTGTCCACATTGATCTTTGTCCTATGAAATATCTCTGTCTACATGACAACATAAAACTACTACAAACAAATGATTGAACAAACCATTGTTTCCATTTACTTAAATTTGCAGACATGTGGATAGTACCAGGCATACTGGCTTTAATCTGTCATGAAAGTGAGCTGCAAATGACAAATTGAAAGTTCCCTTAAGTGTATGTTCAGGTTTTTGAATAGTATTCTTTACATTGTGTGGTTTTCTCCATAATGCCCACGTCCCACAGGTATGCATGCCGACCTCAGTCTTTTGCAGGTCATACATTGATTTATAGACCTGGGTTTGGTGTTTCAGGTGCAGGTTCATTACACAAAGTAATAACAGACATGAGCAAAATGGGATGTGACGCCATCATTTCCAACCTGTCAGTTTTCCCTCTTCCTGGATACACAAAAACTGTACTTTATAAAAAACTTCACAATGGAAAGTATTTTAAATGTCCCCATTTTAGCCCCTGTTTGAGTGTGACCAGGAGGCTGAAATGTAGATTAAAAAAAATCCTCATTTTTCAAATTAATTTGAGCAAGGCTTTAACAGGGGAAAAAAATGGATCAAGGATAAAAAAAAATTGATCAAAATATCATAATGTAGAAAATAACAGTAGATCTAGGTTTAAGGGGCACGGCTTCATGTATAAAAAGAAAACATGTGTTCTTTGGTTCATATGACACAAATGAAGAGAGAGACATGCATTTGCTTCATACAGATCATGTATACATTAGCACTAGGTCCTGTTATTGTAATTTTTCAGAAAGAAGTGCAGATTGGACCGTTTGATTTTATATTATTGATCCTTGTGGAAAGTGCATGAATATTTTCTCCACATTCCTTTTTTTTTAAAGTCCTACATTAGTGCTAAGTAAGTTATTTAGAGTAGATTTGTTGAACTGTATAATTTAATAGTTTATTAGTTTAATACTTGGATTTTGGCTTTAGTAAAACCCTTGCAACATTTAAGAAATCTCTCATGTGTTTCTGTTCATTATTCTGCTTGGTTACAGTGCAGCAGTGGATGAAAATTTGACTGGGTTCCACTCAATGGCCAGTTGCCTAAATGTTAGCTTCATATCCTGGTATGTTTACAAGAGTGTTCATTTCATTAAAAGCACATGGAGCATAAATAAAATCCTAAACTTTGCCTGCCTTGTTTTTCATGAAGGCTGTCACAAATGTAAGCATTCCTTGGTGGAACTGTAGAAAAAGCTGTGAAAAGATGGACAGCCCAACTTTGTCTGACATCCAGAGGTCTGGTCAACTGCTGCCTTCTCTATCAACCAGCTGTCATTGAGAGGAAACACATACGTAGATTACTGCACTAAATCACACTGCTCTTACCACAAAGGGAGTATAATGCACACACATACACACTGAGGGAGTGGCTCAATGTCATCCACTAGAGAGAATGAGCTAAGGCCCAGCTGTGTGTGTGTGATGATAAAAATTTTGCACTGACCTCAGTAATGCGTCAGACCGAAGGCAGAAATGATGTAACACAGCACACAAGACGAGCAAGACATGAGATGGACAGAGCTGAAGAAGTGTGAGAAAGAAGGAAGGAGGTAATGAAAACTGAGGTAATGACAAGACGGCAAAACAAACAGTAACAATTCCAACAACTTTCCGAAACCAAAGTTTTGTTTCCTTAAATAATACTGTCCTACCTGCCAACAAATACCCTCTATGAAAATACATTCATTCTTTGAATCCCACATGGTTTTAGTGTCGGCAGGATGAAAAGTGTCAGGAATTATAGAGTATTTATCAAGATAAAACACAAGAGGCATGGCGTACTTGTTCATCAGGTCCCAGAAAAATCCCCAGAATGGACACTCAATAGAACTTTTTAGCAGAAGAGACATAAACAGAAGGAAAATATTTGTACTTTCTATGATTAAAGGGCTCTATTATCTCAAAAACCAAAATATTTGCCAGGAGGGAGAAATCTTATCATCATTGTTGTTGCTGTGGTGAAAAATACAAAAGGAAGAAAAGTTCTCCTTCTTCTGTTTGTTTTAGGTAAAGGTTTTCTGAAAGCTAGTTAATCAGAGTAGAGTGGGCTTAGAAGAGGATCCTTAAACTGGTTTCTGCTGCACAATAGTGGTTCGATTAAGGATCATTTTCACAGATGTGGACATTGGGTCATGTCAAGAATGACAAATGGGTGCCGGGCTTAGTAATCAATCATTTTATCTTGTGTTGCTTGACAAAGTGGATGACACACGGTTTTACATTTGAAAAGCATTGGATGTCCTGATGGAAAAACTAGCATGAATTTGTCATTTAATAATTTATTTGGTGGTTTATGTCACTTTGTGATATTACCATGTACAGAGGGGTCAAGTAATAAGTTAAGTAATAGTACAAACACTTTATTACCTTACTTAAGTAGAAATTTTGGTTATCTATTTACTGGAGTGATTATTTTTCAGCTGAGTTTTTACTTCTACTAATTACATTCAATCCTATTTAATTTCAGCTTGTTTTCATTTGTCTTGTCATTGTTCAAGTAAAAAAAAAAAAAACTATCCAGAAGAATCGTGCCATCCAGATAAAATGAATTTGATTGTGGTTGGATGAGAAGTATAAAGATAAAGGTTTATACGTGATCCATTGCACTAGTACATGACACAAATCATATCAGACTCCAACCAGGACATAATAGACGTACGTAGCAGAGGATGAAGATGTCTGCAGCAGAGACTCAAGAGAACTTCAGCAAAATGCCCCAACCAAACGCCAGAAAGACCATTTTCAATATTCATACAATGAGCTGAAACAGGTAGATTAGTGCATCCCACATGTTTCAACATTAATATGTTAATATAACATTATAGTCATTATGGCCTTTAGAAACATGTTTTTTGGGGGATGGGGGTAGTGCACTACAGGCCCCTTTGGCTCCGCCTAAGCTTTTGTCCTAATGGGATTTTTCCCCCTTACATTTACTTTTATACTTTAAGTAGTTTTGAAACCAGTACTTTTATACTTTTACTGGAGTAAAAAGTTGGAGTTGATACTACAGAAGTTTGTTTAAACCCTAGTATCTGTACTTGTCCTGGTGGAATGAATGGGAGTACTGTTGACCCCTCTGGTCACATGCCATGTCTAAACTGAACCTGGTGTTCTTAGTTTTCTTTGTCTTTTTTGTGTGACCCAAGAAGAGGTTCACAGTCTTTTGTAACTTTTGGCTCCTCAAAACAAAAGACAGCGATGTGATTGTTGGTTTATGTTCTGGTTTTACTGAAGATGGTGGCTGGCACCTCGGTCCTGATGTGTTCAAACATGGAAAGCTGTGATTGGTTGGAGGACAGTGTGTAATTAGTCATGCTTGTTAGCCACAACACCAGGAATTTATGACTGTAAAATACTCTAATTTGACTCAATGTCCATCATAATAAACAAAAAACATTGTCACCATAGTATTAAGGAGGATCAAGCTATTGATTCATCATGTCTCTGAGTTACAGTGCTGGTTAATATATTGCTCAAACTCTGTGTAGTCACATACGCTAACACTCAGAACTACCTTTGCTCACCGCCTACAAACTGTGCAGTGTCCTAACACCTGACCAAACTGTCAACCACAAAGTAAGTTCAACCTTCACCCCCCTGCCAGAAATTGGTGAATTATCTGATGTGTGACCAAAACTTTTGTGTGTAAGTCAGAGGCATGATAACACTGATGACATCACGACAACACGAGAAGAATTAGTTTAATGTTACAAAATCATCAACAACCCCACACAGACTCCGAAGCTATGCATGTAAAACACCTGATACAGCTGTTGTTTATGTTGTATTTTTCATACCTGTTGAGGTTTTAGTTTGTCTAAATCTCCCAAGTGTTGTAAACTGTAATTGCTCAACCTCATTATATACATTTACACATCTGTCCCAAAAGTAAAATGAACATTAACATCAGCTATATGAAGATATCCAGTAATAGTTCCTTTTAAACAGTGCTGAAAATGTGCTTTTACAGCTTTGATTTCAGTCTGATATACTCATAAAATGCATAAAAAAGATAGAAATACATGTGAGGGAAGAGACAGGGTGAGAGTGACAGAAGAAGCAAAAAAATGAATGTGGAGAAAAAAATGTTTGAAGTATAGAAAGTGAGGTAACAGAGGGAAAAACAAGGAAGAAAGATAGAAAATGTTAACCAGTTTGTTATTGTGAGGGATTCTGGTTGTCAAGGCGATAGAGGGGGAAACCCGCACAGCTGTTGTCCAGCTCATGCTGCATTCAAGCTCTGTGAGGAAATTTTAGATACAGTAAAATGAACAATTTAATCCACTTATAGTATAAAGTACAGATCACATGTGCTTTCACTCACTTAATCCTGTGTGCTTTCTTTTCTGCATCTTTATAACCTGGGTGTACAGTCAGTGTCTGTGCTGTTTGTCACCATAATCTCCAGCATTAGAAGTAATATATTTATTTGTGACAAGATCATGGATTTTAATACTTTGCACGTGTTTCAGTAGGAACAAGAGTTATAAAGCACTTGACTCATGGAGTGTCATGTCTTTATTATCCTATTACAAGATGTTCAGAAGGTAAATTCACTATGAAGTGAATGCAGCATAAGTCGGGCCGAAGTTGGGAGGGATGTAGGAGGATAGATTGCGAGGGTTCTTGTAATGTCTCCTCAGGGTCTACTGGCTCCTGATTGGCCGGTGGGAGAGGAGGAGGGGGAGAGACCAATGGCAGTATCTTGCTGTGCTGCTGAGCGCCAGGCTGGGTTTCATCATGCAAGAGGCCCAGTGCCCTCTCTAACACAAAGCAGATGTCCTCAACTTCACTGGTGTTAAACATTTTTATAATAAATTTATGTAATAAAACAAAGTATTAGGTGGAATTTGAGCTTTACTTGTGCTGAGAACTGCAGCTCAGAAAAACTAGAGACAGAAAAGGCAAAGCAGTACATCAGTTATACCATACATACACAAATTATTTGTTGTTCTTTGATGTTTCCTTAAACATCATTCCAAACTTTCCTTCATAGTAGACTTTGTAATACATAGTACTTGACTGAAATGAATTGTTTTTGTATTGAAGAAAAGATTGGTGATCAAATGTATTCCATTTTTCTAAGGTGTATCATACACTTCTTACATCAGTAGTTGTGAATGTACACTGTTTCCCATAAAGATTGCTTAAAATATGTTTTATTTCTTCTCATTAAATGATTGTGACAATGGAATTTAAGTGTAACTGGGACTCAGCATGTAATCATTTTACATGGTCAAAGGTGATTACTGAGGAATAAAAAGAGAAAACAAAATGATTTCAACTTTATGTGCATGAGTATATTATAGATTATTGATAACCACTGCCATTGTTGTATTTGATAGTTTATAGGCAACAATCAAGGAACTGAATCGGAAAGTATTTTAATACCTTAGTCACTAAATTAACCCATAAACATCCAACAAAAGCATCGAATGGTCTAAACTTTTCATCCACTAATCCTATCAATGTATTTGTGTAAAATACAGTTTACCATCTTTTCATAGTCATCAGATATGACTGATTTGGACATTCAGAGGCTCCATAGTTACCATGGAAACACTGTCATCTTCTACAACATTGATTCACCAGTAAAACCCATGGAGTTGGATCAATGACAGTGGATGGACACACTGGCTTTATGTTCAGTTAATAATATATTTTACTGAAAAAGTAAATTTCTTCATTTTTTTCTGTTTTGATACAATAACCTTTGACTTTACTCTCAGTTTTTATGAACATTTATGATCAATCAAATAAATGTAGAATAGATGATTTTCATCAGGGGGAGGGGAGAATGTAAAATTCAGAGTATAATATTATAATAAATGTTGCTAAGAAAGGTTAAATAGAGAGAAAAAATCATTTGGGAACTAACACAAAGTAAAATTGGACTTGTTTTCTGGAAACACTTATGGCTGTTAGAGTGAACCTATCCAAATATTATATCTCTATGAGTGACTAAATCCCCTGAGGATCAATACAATTCGACTCTATCTGTATTTATATCCCAGCTGACAATGAGCAAAAGGAAAGGCAGTACCTGAACAGGTCCAGTTCACTATAGATCTAACATATAGAAATAAAGTGATTAATTTTCACATTCACACCTACAGGTGAGGTGATAACCCTCAGGTGACGCACACACACCGTTCAAACACAGGATCTGCTTGATAGTGACTAAATTTGGATCCTCTCTTTGCTGTACTGGTGAATTATCAGACACGGAGATGTTGTGATGAAAAGTAAATGCCATTATTGACTTAACTAAATAGAACAAGTGCAAAAACCAACTTAACTCTTCAAATATAATCATATGTATTTGTTTCTAGTTTTTTTTTTACATGTTGCCAAAAACACCTCATCTATTCTTTATCTATACACTACCTCTACGGTCCTTACTGTCAGTTTGTTTTGCTGGCTTTAGATCTTTAGATTTAGTTGGTCCAGATGCTTTCCCTCAAACATTTAAACACATTTCAGGCTTTCACGCAGGCTCGAGCTTTGACTTTGCGTGTTTATATACACAATAGGCTCATATACAGCAGATGCACATTGAAAGCTGGTGTGTCTAACCGATAAGAAACACCTGTGCCTGTACCGTCAAGAGGTTCCCATCGTTTGTTTGGACAAGCAGGGCGCACTCTTGACAAGCAGCTAAACAGTCTGAAAGTGGTTACATTTTTGTCTCATCCTAAGGTTAAAACATCACAGGGACGCTGCGTCGCCGCTGCTTTGACAGGAAGAACCTACCTGCGTGATTTAACTCAGGTTAACCGATCGATGTCAGGGTGACCTTTTAACCTCTCAGTGGCAGGTGAGGACGCCCTGAAACACAGTCAACAGCCATCAGGACTGTTTGTGTATGTTAGTTCAGAAAATTCACATTTTGACTCTGAGGGAGGTTTGGTCTTCTACGTCTTTACTAAAATTCAGAATCTCAGACATATTAAGGCTCATTTTGGTGATAAATTACCCTGTAACTACTTCAGTGTTGAGAGGGAAAATGTCAAAGAATGGCAGGAGAATGACTATAAAAGAACATTAACGTTAAACATTAGAGATCTTCAAAGCTGGCCTGCTCCCTGCTGGTCTGGTGGGAAGGATTTGGCGCCCTCAACGCTGCAGCCTCGGTTTGATTCCTGGTCAGAAAACAAACTGGTTACATTATCTAGAGTCAGCTACAGACACGAAGAAGCAACTACTGACCATTTACATAATTATAAACATCCAATAACTGTGTGGAATCAGATTGTCATAATGAACCTGTTTATATATAAAAGTCAGATAAATGTAATAATCAGATTTGATGTATTTATATGCACTTAAGAAATGCCATAATCAAAAACCTTGATTTAGACGCTGTCGTCTATTATCAGATTTCTTTTGTTGTACGTACGTAGTGATGGTAGACTCAAACTTCTGGTTGTCTTCCGCACACATTTGACTACATAATTTCTGTTTTCTATTATTTTAATTGTGTTAACACATGCACAGAAGTAAAAGAATGAAATACATCAGATTATTTGGTTCTTTTACTTCTTCAGAATATTGGGGACAAATCCAAGTGTGTTAATTGAATTTGTCATAATCAGATAACCTCCATTTTCTGATGAAGTATATTAGATTATCCTGTTTCCATTGTCACCTGAATAGTAATCTGACAACTCCACAAATTGGATAATGATTGTGCTATTGGTTTTCATGTAAAAAGTTTCAATGACATTAACATCCACCTCAAAAATGCAATAATCCAAACTCCTTTGTTTAGATGATTCAGTCTTTATTTTCTGTCAGACTACACAGTGAGTGTATGTAATAAAAAGTAGAGTCAAATTTCCTATTATTGTCTTGCAATCTTGTTTGACTACATTACCTTTTTTAATGGATGCACATGAATAAAGACTTCAATGATTCTTCTTCTGAATAAAGAGCCAACGTCTGCAGTGCTCCATTCCACATACCAGTGGAAAAGTTAAAAATTTATAGTTTGTCAATTTAACCCATAAAGACCCAAATAGCCATTGGTAACCAAATTCATCCACTGATTAACTGTTTAATATCTGTTGATCCACTAATGCTATCAATACATGTAAATAATTGTTGTAAAACACAGATATTGATCTTTTAATGGTCATCACATATGACCTGTTTGGACGTTCAGAGGCTCTATAGTCAGAAGTGGTTAATCCCAGTTCCATACAGTAAAAGTCCTGCCATGTTCCAACCTGTTCACTGAACCAGCCCATTTTGATGGGCCTCATTGAGGTAGAAGGGATACACAGTGGAATCACCTGTGTTCAGTGAACAGATAGAACTAATACATGACAGGACTTTTACTCTACGGAGCTGGGATTACCCACCTCTGTCTGTAGTAAACATGGAAACACATTCATCTTCTACAACATTGATTCACCAGTAAAATTCATGGAGTTGGATCAATGACAGTGGATGGACACACTTGTTTTATATTTGATTAATCATATATTTTGTTGAAAAACTCACCTTTTCTTCAGTATTCTCTATTTATGATACAATAAAACCCAACTTTAATCTTTTATGACCATATTCATGATCAGTAAATTGAATATAGGAAAATACATTATTTATACTGAAAAAAAACACAATACTTAGGATAATATTATTTTTTTAAAATGGTGATAAATCAATTAAGAATGATTAAATTAAAAAAAACAGTTGGAAACTGTCACAGACGAAGCACTGAGTCTGTATGTATATAGTTTTACAAGCCAAGAAAGTTGATGTTTGTGGCAAAAAAAAAAAAAAATTTAATTTTTGTGGACTGCTGGAGTTCTGGTCTGCATTTCTGCCGCACATAATAAACCTAAAGGCAGAAATAGACCAAATGTACCAACACCAACATAGCTGCCATCTCAGAATATTTTAAGACCAAGGTGAAAAAGTATTAAAAGCTGTGAAAATAACTGCTAGTCTGCTCATGTTGAAGCTCCAGAGACAACAGCTCTAAACAGATCGTGGAAACAAATACAATAACATCACCTCCATGACTTTCAAATGTGTCCTATTTCTATTTATGTATTTCCACAGTTTGATGGATCAGCAGTTTTACAACAAACTTTGACTTTCTAGACTTGTAAAATTATTGTTAAAGTTGGTAAACATATATGTAAATACATTTCTCTGTTCACCACCATTCAGATTTTTTCCTTCGATGGAAGGGGTGGGACTTAAGTTCTGTATTACACAGACTGTCCAATCACTTTCCATCTCTATAAGAAACTTTATGTTATATAATTACAACAACAATACCACAGGATGGGATTGAAAAATACCATCTGTTATCCCTTTAGATACCTTTTACCCACTTTATGTCAAAATTTCATTCATGATTCATTAAATTGTTATCATAAACTTCCAAGAAGGTTTAATAAAGCAAGGTTTTGTTACTGTAAACTAGTTGGGAATAATTTGAATTATGTTATGCAATCCTCTCCACTATTCCAGAGAAAGTGGCTCTGTGTATCTTTTTCAGTACCAGTTTGTATCACAGCTCCACTTCTCAGTGGTTCTGTTATATAAGCCTCCCTACAGCTGTTAATCAGTCCACCTCAATAAACTCTGGCAACACAGACCTCTCACAAACTGTACGGCTGTGAGTTGTTGCAGTGGCTTTATCTTCTGTTATTGTATATTCTTCAAAATGTAAAGATCAGTATGCACATCACACATACAGACTTCCCCACTGTAATTTCCTGGTAACTCCTGTATGTCTCACTATAATGCAGCTGGCTTAAAATATTTCATTTTGATGAAGTTGTTAGTCTTAGTCGGTTTTATCATTTCTTGCTTTCTATATTAAAGTGATACATAAGGTAGTAAATTCATAATGTCATAAATTTAAAAGCCTTCTTATCAATTTCTACAGAAAGACTATTATCAATCTGATCATTTTGAATAGTTGAACCAAGTTTTGGCGATAACAGTGCGCTAAATTCGCGGATCAGAGCTTCACGTGTTTGTTTTGATCGAGCAAATTGCCGAGTATTCATTGTGACCTACTTTTCCAAGATGGCGGAACACATGAGCGCGCAGAGCTCCTTTGTGATATCTATAGCACAGAAAGAAAGGCAATACAATCAGGATAGCCATGCTGGATGATCCGCTGTTGTTGTGGCCGGTCCGAAGTCACGTGACCTGTGTTTTCTGAAGTTTCTGGGTCACACGCAGTGCACTCAGGTGAAAAAAAAAAAACGGTCCGTCGGAAATGTAAACATTGCATTTTTGAGGGTTTTTTAGGGTGAAGGGCGATGTATAACCATTAGTGACGAACTCTAGGTGGAAAATAGAGCCCCGCAGCTGTGGTTTATAAGCACTTTACTGAGACAGGTTTCATTTTGAATTTACTACCTTATGTTTTTATTTAAATTACACTCATGCTGTGATTGGCTGTAGCATCCAAGCACTCACAGATTTCTTCTAAAGGCATGTTTTGGTCTTATGTATCTTCACTAAAGCATCTTTAAAGCAGCCTCCTCCCACTTCAGGAATAAGCAATAAGGGAATTGAGACATCCTTCACAATGGCAGGTCACAAACAGATTCTGGGTCATCGAGGACAAAGGAGATATGTAATAACAGTAAGATGTCTAAGTAATGAGAAGCACCCACAGTAAGAAGAGCACAGGTGTTACCAATAAAATCCATCCCAGTAAACCATGACAGTGGAGCAGTAAGTCAGCCAGCACAACAACACCACGACCCTGGAGCTGAAGCATGTACGAAACTGAACACAGAGTTTAACCCTTATATTGTGTTCGGGTCAAAATTGCTGAGTTTAGGTTTGTAAAAAGCACCGTTTGCTTTGTTTGTACTGGAACGAGGCTTCATCTAATCCTCAGACTCAGTTAATTTAATGCAACAAAATTAATTTTAACCATTTTAGTAAATTTTATAGGTCTAAAAAAAGTGACAATTGTGTTATGGTTCAAATATGACCCAACATAGCTCAATATGCCCAACAATACACACACACACTAGCAACAGCAGTTCTAGTTTTTAAGCTATAGGTCGGTTGACTGTGCATCCATGCC
>JAPSES010015852.1:0-13735 GCA_029822895.1 Maxillicosta whitleyi
AGACTGTGTATTCATACTCGTGTCCCCACACAATATAGTTTTACACACACACACACACACACACACACACACACACAATATAAAAAAAGTGGATAGATCCTTTGACATTTGATTTGTGAATTGCTGTTTCAAACCCTTTATTTTGGTAGTCTGGCCATCATCACTTTGAAGCATCCATATTTGATAAGAAGACAGAGCATTCCTTAACTAATATGATTCTGTTTCAACATCATGTTAAACTTGAGGCCAAACTATTAGGTTTTAATGTAAGGTATGAATGTAATATTGTGGTATGACTATATTTATTTTAGATTATAAAAGACATTTTTTAAATATATATTTCATCGCAATAGTAACAGTTTTGTGTTTTTAACAACTTTGAAGGGGGTGACGACTGTGGGACAAGAAATGGAACAACATCAGGCTTAAATATGTGCATTAGTGGCCTGAAAGATGATTAGAACTTTTTCCACATCTATATTATAATGTATGGGTGAGTGTGTGTGTGTCCGGGGATTTACAAAAAATCTGGTAAGAGGTGTATGCTGCAGTTTGGTACATTTATGAATTTATGGTCAAGGAACAGATTAGCAAAAACAGCAAGTTGATAGGACAGATATTTTAGGACATATTAGTCATTTTTAATACAGTAGCATTAAAATCACTTTGCTATGGCCAGAACACTTTGGTGGTGACTACTGGACAAATACAGAACAGCATAAAAATGACCACATCTAAACGCAGTGGGTTATATATGGCATACATTGTATTTTCAGTCGAATTAACTGAGAAAGATACAGACAGGTTTGAGTGGACTTTTCCAATTTTAGAACCATTTTCACAACATTGTAGGTCCAAACAAATGACCTACACATCTCCCTCACTGTTCGGGCAGATTCTCCAAGCATCATTGTACTGTTTTCCTGTTCTGAGGAGTTCTTCACGTGTTTCTTTTCTTTGAGGTCATGACATTTATCATCACAGTCATGAGTTATGCCTATGAATAGGAGATCATTTACTCATGTATCAAGACCCTTTGATTTTCTTCCCCCAACCCTTTTCTGAACCGTCCTGGTAATTTTAACATATTGTGGCAAATTCTGGTTCTTTGTCACTTGTGTGAAACTCTGAAACTCAATTTCTGAGAATGCTCGTCTGTGGGACAAGGATACTAAAACGTCCTCCTCCTCTGCATCCTTGTGCTCTCACTTACACAGTGTGGATACTGTCAGTCTGTGTTTGCATGTGTAAATATATGCCTCATTGGATCTGGCACTGGCACCAGAATAATGAAGTTTCCATCTTTTTAAAGACCTTTTAATAGTTATTGTGTGTGCATCGCAGGTCCCTCTAGCAAAATATGGATCTGTTTTCAGCTCTCATCAAATGTCGAAGAGAGAATTCACGTTAACAGATAATCTAATAGTCTCCTGCTCTGGCATCTGTATAGAGCGCCAATCTGTTTGTCCTTGGCTCTGACTTATCTTGGCTGCTTTTGTTGTATCTCACTTCAATATTCCTCACCCGGGGCTAAACTACTTTTAGGCATATTAATGGTTGACCCTGAAACTTCCTTGGGAGTCAAAGTAAACAGGCTTTGACCACATTCCCATGTGAACACTAGCAGCAACAGGACAGCAAGGTAGGACACAACAGACATGTCAAAGGCAAAGTACTGCAAATGTTCCAAAACCACTTTTCCACTTCATTATTCTTTAAAGCAGAACAAGTAAAAGCAAAAAAGCTAAAAAAAAAAAAAAAAAAAAAAATCAGTACTGAGTTTTGGACTGCATAGCATTTTCTTCATTTGTACTAACATTGAAAGACAATGAAAACTAATGAGTCCAAGCCTAAATTAATACAGCATGCAGCAAAGATTAGACTGTGGTACAGGTCATGGGGTGGCGGTCAAAGGGTTTATTTGTTAATTGTCCTTTTGGATGGTTTAGAGCCATGATACTCAAACTGTGGGCCACCAGTGCCCCCAGGTGATCCGCAAAAGGATGTCATAAAAAGCTTAAAATCCCACTCATCTGACTCCGAAAGCAAAGTTACAGAGAACAGATAATTGCTTACAGAATTAAAAGACAGTCAAATGTAGCCTAAATAAGCCAAAGAATAGACTTTCATTGAGTTTGTTTATACAAACCCATGTTTTGTGTCACCGTCTCTGCACAAATACGTTACTGAGGATGTCTATAGTCATATCAAAGAGCCCTTGTGAATTGTGGTAGAAATGAAGTAAAATAGAGCAATCTAATCAGAATGAAAGAGTGAGATGAAACAAAGAGTGACTTTAACTGTTCTATACAATAATGGATCAGTGATTGAAGAGAAAAGCTACAGAGATGACGACCAATGTTATTAACAAGGTGCAATGACATTTTGTTAGCATTGAGCTGTAAGTACCCTTTGTAAAAGTTCGAGATCCCCTGGTTTAGAGGGAAGTAAATATTAACTGATTAAAAAAAAATAAATAAATAAAAAATCTTGTATTTTTTATTTCCAAATGATGGATTTGTTGTAGAATGTGGGCTTTGCTTTTACAATGCTTCTTTATAAGTCTGGACTAAATGAATTTGAGAAGGCAGTTTTTCCAAGTGTTCCAAGACGGTTTCCAGTTCAAACTATAAGAGCATAATCCATCGTACATCCACCACAAATGCCTCCTGTGTACACCCACACCTTGGATAAGAAGGTCTACATGTGCTCTGACTGGCTATAATGCAAAAAAAAAAAAAAAAAAAAAAGTTCTGAATAGTGCCTGTTCATCTCAAACTCACAAACAAAAATTTCCATCACACCCATTCTGAGAATATGATCCTATACGCTGGACACCATATATTACTATACATTCCACTGGAAATCTCGATAACTTTGAAAGCACAATACAGTTTACAAACCACTATCCTATAAAACCACCATACCAACATCACTAAGCACAATGATTAATATAAATATGAGAAAAATAGGAGGATGAATGTTCATTTACAAATTTCAACATAAGTATTTGATCCATGTTTTTTATGTTATCGAGTCTACTTAACTGTATCGACCATGTCTGTAAGCTACAGCATAACAGTAAAAGCAATTAATAGAGATAAGATGAAACCATTTAATGACCATAGCCTACTTATCTGTAGTGAAAGCACTAAAAATTAAGGGGAAATTACCAAATCAGGAAGTAAACAAAATCAGCCAAGCTTCACGCACATCTTCTGAAAGGCTCCTGATGTGGCATGAATGAATTAAAAGATATCGGAGTCATTATGTGATGCCTCCATCAATGGTAAGAATCAGCAATTAAGAAAAGCATCAGGATTACAATATAAAAGATACAAGGAGATACATCAATGTTTTGTAGCAGAACATTCATATCACTAATCCTGAGTTTGAAATTAACCTTCGTAGGAGGAAGCTCTCGTTTCCATTTTCTTCAATTAATACCATTTTCCTTTGTGCTCTTTGTTTAGTGTTGACCGTGGTGGTTTTCTATACAGAAGGGCACATGTAGCAGCCATCAGACAGACCCAGCAGCAGTTTATGTTTTACAGAGAGTCTGTGATGACCACCTCTCAGCCACGCACTATATGTACAGTATTTACTGACTAGTAAAACCCAGAGGTTCATATGTGTACAGTGGGGCGAATCTCTAAAAACTCAACTTTTTATGAGCTTCGAAAAACAGCACTGCTTTCAGCTTTCTGATAATGTGTTTTCTAGTGAATCCAAGAGGGGTTTTAAAGTGTTTATTTAGCTTGAGGAGAGGAGAATGTTAAAGTCAAACCATAAAGGAAGGCTTTATCCTCAAGTTTATCGTATTCTTAAAAATCAACACGTTTGTAGATATGTGGCTCTCAGTGCACGGGAAGGCACTGAAAAGTATCTAAAGATACCAGACAAATGTGGTGGAATAAGAAGTATGATATCCGTGTCAAACATGTAGCGGAGCAGTAGTATAACGCTGCATAAAATGGACGTAATAAAGTGGAATCCAAGCCCCTCACATCTGTATTACATCTGCAGTAAAAGTCCCAAGTTACATTTCACCACCAGTCCACTCTATGTTACAGTATGGTGACTTACTAGTACTTTATCAGACTTATCATGCCCTGTTTCCACTACATGGTACTAACTCGACCCAGCTTTTTTGCATTTCCATTACGAAAAAGGGCCTGGAATCTGGTACCATGTACAACTTTTTTGGTGTCACCTCCGCCAAGGTTCCAAGCGATACTAAACTGTGACATATAACCAATGCAGACCACTGATTGGTCAGACAACTTTCTGTGACCCGCTGTTTTACAAAAATCAGATATGGAAGTAGACAGTAAATTGCGATATATTAATACACATAACAGAACAAAATTACACCGTGGTCGGTCAATGAGAGTCAGTCTTTGATGGCAGACGTACAAATTCAGATGAGAAAACACATAACAAGCGAGTTTTCAGCAACTCTCTGAGCAGACGACACAGAAATAACGCGTCGCATCGGAGTAACAAGCTGAGCCGAGTCGAGTATGTTCCGCATTTGTATTAACGTCCAATGCTAAAATGCTTCTATACTTGGTGTTCCACCCCCAGAATTTCTTTGGCCACATCAGGCACCACCACTACATATTTTTTGCATAATCCACTGTGTAATATTTCATGACATTCTGTGATTGCAGACATCACCACTACGGTAGATGCCAAATGTTGGTCCTGTTGACTGGGTTGGAATGTGATGTCCAGTTAGAAGGTGTTGAAAACAACCAGATATTGGAAGATGATGACTGAATCTGAGTTAGTGATATGTGGATCGATACTGAAATATCAATATCACCAATACCAGATCTTTACACACTAGAATTGATTCACAAATCAAAATATCAATAATTGTGATACTTCGTCATTTGAGATCATGTATATCAGGAACACAGTGGAAAAGCTAAACTATCGGGATCTTGTCTTGAAGCAAACATAGGCATCCACTAAACAAAACAACCAACCCAAAAAAGCCCCCAGTTCATCATGACCCGGCTCTAGGCATGACTAGTGGATGCCAACAACAACATATGCATCAAAGAATAAGGTGATTTATTTACAATAAAACAAAGCAAAATGTGCAAAACAAAATTAACAATATGGAATGTGGAATCTGCAGCTTCAGTAATGCAGGGCGGGTTGAGGTGAGTGAATGCGGTGAGTGTGGGTGTTGTATGGCGTAAAACAAAAGACAAAGATAACGAAAAGATACAGGTGAGCAGTGGACGAGAGCGAGTGTCAGGCACTCTGACACCAGTATAAATAGTGTACGCTGGTCCAACTCTACCTGCATATAAACATAGGGACAGACAAGTAGCCCACATGACCAGGAGGGAGGGGTCATAACAGTCCTTTTACCGTTTTGTCATTAAATTCTTAATTTTAATCAAGACTGTTTTAGCTTATGCGTATCTTATTTTTCTTTTAATTTCTTTCTCCCACTCAGGTTTAAAAGGTGTGTGCTGTACCGGGTTTAAAGTTGCTAGCAGGAAGCTCGGGTCGCTTTCAGGGTTTCACAATTTATGCAGGGGGAACAACCAGATTGGACTTCAAGGTTTTTCAGACCTTGGACAATAGGGTTAACCCACTATTCACAGGAAAGCTGATAACAACGGGTTGAACTTCTGGGATTTTTGGAGTCCACGGGGGCGCTAGTAGCAAATTTCCCTCATGACGAGGCAAGTGACCCCAGGGGCAGTGGTTTCCGCTGGAGTGGAGCATCTCTTATCTGTTATTTAATGTTTTATTCTTCTACTGTCCTGTGTTATTTTATGTTTCTATGCCTTTATAAAGAACTTTGACTTGTGTATGAATGGTGCTATACAAATAAATCTGCCTCGGCTTGTGTATCCAAGATGCACATTTTATATACCATGTTGCGTGTTTGTATATTTTACATTTTATACTCTTTCTAGTGGAAGTGCAGTTGGGTTATTTTACCAATGCATCCGCTTCAATTCTTTTATCTATCTTACCTTGACCTTAGTGTAAAATATAATGATGGTTGGTCACCTGAGATTCAAGTTTTTGAGTAATTGATAAAAATAAAAAAACTAATAAAAAATATTTAATGATTATATATACATTTAATTAGAATTAAAACACCACAAACTTTTCCTAATAAAAAACAAGTTAAAATAAAATGCAGGCTATAATATCTGAAAGGACATATGTTTATTGACCTAATCATGTGACCACATGCGTTACTACGCTTCAACCTGCCTGGACAACTGGACTGAACAGAGTACATGTATGCATTTTAAACATTATATAATCTAAATGTAATATAAAATTAATGTTTATTTGCAACATAATACTGCAAACTATTACAAAAGCAAATTCATTTCAGCAAAAAATAAAAAATGTCTCCGTTTTGAATGTCTGGGGTCACCAGAAATTAGTGACGTTAAAATGGTGTCACCAGCCAAAAAACACTGGACTAGGTAGAAGGTCATTTTTTGGACTTTCCAGATACATCTAAGGTTTAAAAAGTTGCCGCTATATTGTTAAGACGTGGACAGAGCTGGATATACTCTGACGGTCTTTACAGGAAATCATTTTTCATGTTACATTCGAGATGAAAACTGACCAAGTTTTAAACAATATAGGGTTTTTTTTTTTCTCACATTCACACAAGATTAAAGGATTCTTCTGATCAATACATGTGGCGCCGCTTCAGAGGGCCTTCATTAGCAGCACGAAACAAAAAAAAAGGAAAAAAAAAACTTAAATCAGCAATAATCAAACAGCGGCTGGCACTAATGGTTAAGGGCTGATGTTCTGAGATTAGAGGAAACGTCTTGTTCTGTTCTGCCAAAGAGAGCAGGAGAATAATTAGAGGCTTTGATGTTTCTGAGGAGGGTCATCTCTCACCTTAGAAGAGCAATGACCAAAGAGGTGGTTTGGTGCTTTTTGCTTTATCTCACCGTCTCCCTCTTCTCTTTATCTACAGCCTTTCACTGGAGATGTGCAGGTCCTGCAACCTGACCTGCAAACTTTAGCCTAGATTTACAAAAATAATAATGGTTTCTACATGTGTGTTGTCAAGGTAATTCACTGGTTCTTGTACTTTTGACTGAATTATTTTTTGTTTTGTCTTCTCTTTTACTCCATTTACATCCACTGTCCCATAACATGTATCAGTGTTTATTAACCTTGTAACACCCTTGGACTAGACATGAGATTGAAAGGATGCAGGTAAAAAAAAAAAAAAAAAGAAATCCATAAATTCAGATCTCTCTCTCAAGCCCTTTTTAGGTCCACAGAACCATGGCTGTGCCGTTTCCTGAACCTAATTTAAAAAACAAAAACAAAACAAACAAAAAAAACGTGATGACAAGTGGATGTCACCAGGTCGATCCAGGTCACAAGCAGAAAAATAAACAAACCAAGAAAACTGTATGCATTTATGTATGTAGAAAATGGCAGAGAAACGAGTTGTAATGTTGTATATTGCATTAAATAAAAAAATCATCTTTTGCGAGTTCTGTCATCTTTATCTTTTATCTCGTACATTCACTTGCAGGGATTTTTCTCCTAAAATCTATCCCATCATGCATCGGTCCTACTACATTTGCAGTAAGTGTTGACGGAACAAAAAAGTAGCAATACAACATGTCTTTTTTTTCTTTTTTTGGGGGGTGGTGAACCAAAATCCTCTGTCAAAATGTTATGGGCTCCCATAATGTTATGAATGTGAGCCATTTACAGGTAAGTAAGGTACTACTACTACCAGTGTAACTGGTGCAGAAACCGACTCCAACCCCACCCTTGTGTTGCTTATGAATGCTTCTATTGTGTGGTTGATTTAATGCAATTTGAGTGGGCTTGTTATGAATGGGGGTCAGAACATAAATGTTTCTGTAATGCAGATTATTGACATCCAAGCCATAAGAGCACCTGCGTCCAAAAAGTGAAGCTAATGCAGAGCTATCTTAAAGTTGGAATACTACTGACATTGGCTCCAAAAACACATTATATTACATTACAATGATCTTCACATCCATAAATATTTTCCAGACTATAAGACACAGGTGTCCATGTTATGACATGAGATATTTACACAGAAAGATGGTAAAAAGTAAGATTATTTCAATATTTATTTACCTACTTTAACTGCTTTTTTCCAAACAGTGTCTGTAACACGGCAGTAAAACAGTTGGTTTAAAAAAAAAAAAAAAAAATAGAAAAGTCATTGATCTCTATCTCCATCTTCCTCCTGTCACTGAAACCATTGAAGTCCCCTTCTTCAGTCTATATACATATGCATTTGTTCATGTGTTTTCCATGATGAGGGTGTGTGAATGAGTCTTCCTCTTCATCACCTCTTCCACTTGTCTCTCACCTTTGTGCTTCCTGCTATAAGAGCGGCCCCTGGAGGCTGCAAGCCTGTAAATATCTATACTCAACCCACATCGTTGTATAAGCCGCAGGGTTCAAAGTGAGAAAAAGTAGTGGCTCATAGTCTGTAAAGTATGGTAATATTTTTTTTGAGGGCTCAAGATTTTCTTCGCCTCATCTTACATCAAATAGAAAGTAAACATGGTCATTTTTGACCAGAACAAAGAGTCAAATCATAAAATACTAACTTCAAATGGAATAAACCAATGGGTGCCGTCATGGTTCCATGGTTAATAGTAATAAACCTACATGTTAAACATTTAATAAATGAACAGGATTATACTTTTGGAAATTTGAGTCAATTTCCTTCCTCATGACAAATGTGTTGGGGATGAATTACTTCGATAACTCCCCAGTCAAGGTTGTATTTAGGTATTCACATACAACAGTGCACATCGCACCATAGCTGTCATTTCATTCTTTGATCAGGCATAATTAAATACTCTCTATTGTATTATAATGCTGTTAGGGTAGAATTACAGATGAAAATACACAGGGTGGTTGGTCTGTTGGGTAATATAGATCATTACAAACAGTATTACTGTACAACTGTGTCACTTGTAAGTCTTTTTTGTGATAAAGGTTTAATTAGCTTTAAATGTTGGTAGTGATCCATAGAATATGATGTTGTAAATGTGTTTAAATAAAGTAAGTAAATGTGTTTTCATTTTTTTCATTTCTAGTCAAAATATTTCATCATATTTAAAATAAGACACAATCACCTCAAAAGTCATTTTTCAGTGATATATAATAGTGAAAATCTTATTTTAAGAATTATCTTAAATTGATAATTTTCACTTGTTCCATTGGCAGATTTTTTTGCTCAAATTAAGCAAAAAAAAATAAAAAATCTTGAAGCAAAACAAACAAAAAAATCTGCCAATGGAGCAAGTGAAAATTATCTTGGTAAGTTTTCTTGAACTAAGATACTGAAGATATATTGTCTAATAATAATAATAATAATAATACTGAAAAGTTACTCTTTTTCCAATTATGACTTATTTTTAAGTTTGATGAGATACTTGGACTAGAAATGGGAAAAATACACTTGGTAAGATGTTGATTTTTCCCAGTGTGGTCATACGGCTCAAATAACAAGAAGGTTATTTATATCTTAGTCAGAACACTCCTTTGTCACTTTCTCTTCTGACCCACCTCATTCTGTAATATTTTCTACTTGACCTATGCCCTGTGCATCACTATCCATCACCACTGTTCCTCTCTTTCCTCTCCTCCTTTTTGCACCATTTGATTACTTTCTGTATAAAACCTCCTCAAGATGCTAACCCCCTGACACCTTGTTCCTACTCCCATTCAAAGCAGATTGCCTTTTTGTGTCGCCACTCATCTTTTCACTCCATTCTCGTCTTTCTTCCTCTTCTCTTAGTGACAGTGAGGCTATGACCTCTCCGCAACTTCTTCCAATCACAAGCCGCCTGTCATGTCAGGGCAACGCAGAGTTACAGCTTCATCCCTTGGGTAAGATGTGCAGAGTGGACATCCCCAGGGCTGGACAGACATTGCATACTAACTACACTACGTGTTATCTGTATGGGACTGCCAGGATTAAGAAGAATTTAATGACACGCAAGTTAAAGTTTTTTATTGGGCACTGACCTGCCCGCTACTGACACTTTTTTTTTTTTTCTAAATACATTGCTGAATATATCTTTACCAATAATTGGCACTAAAGAAATAGCAGCTGGTGCTAAACTAGAACAAGACTATAGGAACATAGCAGTTATGAATTTGTGTGTTTTGCTAAATTTCTGATTTATTCTCATTTATTTGATTATGTATATATGAAAATATGCAAGTCAGACCGGGATATTTATTTATTTATTTATATATTTAAGGTCTCATGAGATTCAAACTCGTGTCCAAAGCAATCAAACCGCTTCACCACTAGGGATGTTCGATACTATATAAAAATATAGAGATTACCTTTGCAATCTGATTCGAGTAAAATTCAAGCTGGTATCAAGAATACCAATCTGATGCCAATACTTTGCACAAACACACTTAACATCTGGAAAATCAAAAAAAAAAAAAAAAAAAAAAAAAATTAATAATAATAATAAAAAAAAACTTACATTAGGCAGATGCTTTTATCCAAAGCAACTTACAAGGTGTAGACATGTATAGCGTAAAGGGCCTTGCCCAAGGGCCCACCTGAGATTTGAAATTCATAAATATTAAAAATAAATTCCTAAAGATGTGGCTACATATGTAGTTTACCACGACCATAGTGTGAATGTGTGAGTGAATGAATAATGGATCCACTGTGCGCCCTATTTATGTATTTATTTATTTTTAAATGTTTTATTAGGAGGCAGGTGTAAATAAATACATGTCTGTCACTGGAGACCAGTAATTTAAAAATACAAACATATATGTGCCAACTAATTAATGAAGATAAAACTCCCAAAAAATAATTAATAATGGATATCTATGTAACCACATGTATACACATGGAGAAGTAGATCATTATTATTGTCAAGTTACACTTTAAGGAATAAAAAAGAAAAGAAAATTAACACAAAACACCTGCATATTTTATAATCACTAACCATAACATCTGTATTAAAGAATAAGTCGGTAGATACACAGACAGTGAGTGCGGTGGTTACCACCTAACCGCCAACATCTAGGAATCATCATTTAGAAGCATACATTTTGGAAAAATGTTAGGCTCTAATCCAAGTGCATCAGACAGAAGTTTTACACTTTGTTGCCAGACATTTTCATCTGATGAACACTCCCACATAATATGTAAGAACGTCCCTAATGGATTCAAGTCACAGGAATTACAATTTGGAGGAGATAGCTTAATCATGTAACAATGCTTTGGTGTTAGATAAGTATGATATGGGCAGTGGAGAATTAGTTAATTTATTATTTAGATTTTGTGAAAAAAGAGCAATATTCCTCCACACTCTCAGCCGGTCTATTATACATGATTCCACATGTTCGTTATCACTGAAGGAGTCTGCACGTTCCAAACCAGTATAAAGTGTACAGACGTGTCCTATAGGTAGTTCTGATATTTTCTTAAATAATTCCATTATTGGATGATTAGCAGGTTTCCTGTCAATCAATACACCTACTGCCCTTAAGGCAGAATGTAATTGTAGATATAAAAAGAAAGACCTATGATTTATGTTTCATTCAACTCCTGAAAGCTTCTTAACCATCATCGTTCATAATATATCCGAAGCTGTGGATTCTAATTTAAACCACTAAGGTGAAATAAAATGCTATTATAGAATATCGGAGTACTTGCATGCCATTTAGATGTCCATAATCTATAATCTCTCCATTTTTCTGAAATTATGCATTGCATTGGCTATTACTGAACCATACTCCAATTTACATTTATTGACAGACAGACCTTTAAACAAAAAAGAATTTAAAGAAATAGGCACCACCAGATTATTCTCTATGTTAAACCAAGGATGTGAGGATTTGTCACTACACCAGTTTAACAATGGATGAATGATAAGAGCACGGAAGTAAACTTTAAAGTTTGGGACTGTTAAACCTCCTTATTCATTATTTGTTTGTGAATTGGCTATCTTCATTTTGGGTTGCCTGCCTCTCCATAAAAACTGTCAATAAAAACCCAGTGATAATGTTGTGGTTTTTTTTGTTGTTTTTTTGTTGTTTTTTTTAATCCCAGTATCTTGGAGGAGGTGCCAGAGGTAACATCACTGTACACACTGAGTATGTGTTCATAGAAAATAAATATGAAATAAATAAAACCCATTATTATCGTTATTATTATTATTATTATTATGAGAAAGAATGAGGATATGTTAATATTTTTATATATTATATGAAGATATTATTATCTTCATATAATTTATTTGCATCACAAACCAATGTCCATGAAAAAGTCCCACATCTTAATCACTTGGCCCTAGTTTCTGTCTTTGTATCTCACAAGATGACACGAGTCTACCTGTTTCACTGCTGAAAAAAGTGATGATGACGGGGATGAAATACAGATTCATGTCAAAAACACACAATTATCCCTTTAAAGCCACGTCTCAAAACAATGAAAATCATGGACATAAAAATATAGAGATGTCTAATTGGCTACAGAGAACACAGCCTCATGTCACCTGTGAAGAAACACACATACATGAGGAAGTGAATGGATCTAAACAGAAATGAATTCAATATAACTTTAGTAAATATGTGTATCAACTGTATGATACTGGACGAGTAATATATTGTAATAAATAAAAACTCTAACCTCTCAAACTTCTACAACTATTTGCAGCTCTTAAAATTGTGACAATAATATAATTTAGGTTTGATCAGGTTTAGGTGCAAAAATGTTTTTAGATTTAGAAAAGCACCATGTTTTTTTTTTTTAGGAAAAGATGAGAACTTTAACAACACTTTCATCCATAGACATTAGACATATGAATTTCCCAATTTTATTCTCAAAACATGTGCTCCTTTAAAAAAAAAAAAAAAGGTTCTAACCTTTCTCAAATTTAATAACTCTGTCTACTGAAAAAAAAGAAAAAAAAGATAAAACATCTTACCAGTGGAATATAAAAAGATGGTTCTAACTCCACTATTTATTCTGTAGATATTAAAATGTACATGCCAGTTCTAGTGTTATAGTTCCAGTGACTATGGACCTTTAATATCTTAAAATACCAGTATTATATACTTTGGTGTTGTTTTATATCAAGCATACTCTAGCTCGAGTTGGTCCACTCTATTGGTGAACTCTATTGCCAGCAGACCTGCTCTTCTGAAATCATTACTACCAACATGATTTCAAGGGGATTCACCCCTGCGACCCCGAAAGGGACTAAGCGGTTGAAAATGGATGGATGGAACCTTACACTGTTTCACAGATTATTATTATTACCTCCGCCAAGGAGGTTATGTTTTCACCCGCGTCTGTTGGTTTGTTCGTTTGTTAGCAGGATTACGCAAAAACTGTTGACCCAATTTCCATCTAATTTGGTGGAGGGATAGAGTGTGGGGCTGGAAAGAACCCATTAACTTTTGGGGGTGATCCGGAACAAATCCTGGATTCTGGATAACTCAAAAAGTTATCGACGGATTTTGATGAAATTTTCAGGATTTGTTGGCAATGGCACAAGGAAGAATCCATTAACTGTTGGGGGTGATCCAGAACAAATCCTCGATTCTGGATCACTTTGAAATTTTCGTTAACATTGGGGGCAAATGGGGCCAAAAACTTAGTTTCTCAGTATCTCGGTTAATTATTGACCAAACCTAATGAAATTTTCAGGAAATGTTCGCTCTGAGACAAGGA